>PVJC01000255.1:0-23778 GCA_004026665.1 Murina feae | reverse complement strand
GCCCTGTGTTTCTCTTCTTTCTGTGCCTTCATTTTCAGCCTGTCCACTTTTATTTCTCTCCGCTACTCCTAGTGTAAGCCACCATCAACTGCAGTAGGCTCTTAATTGATCTTGTTGCTTCCATTTTTGCCCCTTACACCCCGGTCTCCACATAGTTTTCAAAAGTGATCAACCTAAAATGTAAAGACTCCATTCAACCCTTGCTACTGCAACTGTTTCATTAACTGGCTCCTTCTGACTCCAGATCTGAGCTCAAATGTTACTTCCTCAGAGAGGAAAATGGGCCTGCCACATTCCCACCCCAATTTTCTCGCACAGAGAGCCTGCTTGTTCCTTCATCACAACTTGAAACTATGTATTTGTGGGTGTTTCTTGAGCTAAGATATAAATTCAGAGAAGACAACGATGATCTGTTTCATTTGCCACACTATACACCCAGCAATTGGCACAGTTCTTAGTCCTTGGTGGGCACTTGGTTGTTTTTAAGGAATAAATGGGTTCTTGAGGTCAAGGAGAAGGAAGAGTCTAACTCCTCTTAGATGACAGGGAGCTAATGGCAGCACACAAAAGGAGGAGCAGTTCTAAGAGGGAAGTGATTGATTTGAAAAGAGAATGAGCTGATATAGGTGAAATTGCTTCGTGAGCTATAGACAATATAGATGTGCAACCGCTCATGTACGCTGAGGTGACTATACTATCAAAATCAGTGCATTTTAAGAGTAAATAGGGCACTAGAATTAATTATGTATGGAGAATAGAAATAAACCAGGACTGGCCAGTCAACAGGACATATGGTCACCCTAGGAATCTTCTGGTCTAATAAAAGAGTAATATGCAAATTAACCATCACTCCAAGACACCTAAGCCATGCCCCCAACCAAACCACACCCCCAGCCAATTAGAGCAGCTGTATGCAAATTAACCCAGCCAAGATGGAGACCGGTAGCCACTGAGCTAGAGCAAACAGGAGGCTTCCATTACAACTGCCCTGCCTAGGCCAGCTGAGCCTCTGCTTAAGGCAACAATATTTTAATTATAGAAGCCATGGTGCTGAAGCAAACAGGAGGCTTCTTGCCTGCCTAGGCCTCTGCTTAAGGCAACAAAGTTTCAATGATAGAAGATAAATAAACCCCAGAAACCTGATTCCAACCAGCCTCACTGGGACATTGGGTCAATGGGAGCTGTGGGCAGCCTGAAAATGGCCCTCTGCCCCTCATCCAGGCTGGCCAGGTACCTGAGTAGGGACCCGAACCCTGAAGGGGCTGTGGGCAGCCTGAAATGGCCATCAGCCCCTCACCCAGGCTGGCCAGGCACACCAGCAGGTGGACATCTCCCAAGTGGTCCCAGACTGCGAGAGGGCACAGGCCAGGCTGAGGAACCCCTTCCCTCCCCCTCCGAGTACACAAATTTTTGTGCACCAGGCCCCTAGTAGATTATAAAGACAAAGACACAGGGTTATGTCACAGGTCCCCAGAGCAAGAGTGTAAGGGGACCTCACATCATTTTGGAACTGATAATAAGAAAGTTCTCTTTTTCCCTCCCTCTCCTCCTCACTGCCACCCCCTTTCTGTCATTTTCCAGTTTCAAATTCTCAGGGAGAGGTTCTATTTGGCCCAGCTTTGGTCAAGTGTCAACTCCTTAGTTCACTATACTAGGATCACTGCCTCACAAACATGGCTTCTAGATAGTATATGAAGCTGAGCAGATGCTCTAAAAGAAATCAACCACAAAACATATCAATAGCATTAAGGTATTCTAACTCCGCTGACAAGGCATGGTGATGCGTCAAATAAAGGGGAGAATCTAATGTTTTCTCAAGAGCTCCAAGCAGGGAAAGATAGTCAGGGAAGACTTCCTGAAAGAGGTGATCCTTGAGAGACTGGAAGACTGCATAGAGGTAGAGAAACTGGAAAATGTTTCAAGAGAAGAAAAGAGTATGAACAAAGGCCAAAAAGCAGGGTAAATGAAGTTAAATTGGTCACTCCCATTTTTTTTATATTCCCCTACTTGGTTTCATGGTTCCTTAGAATGAAGTCCTTTTTTTGTTTGTTTTAGTAATAACTTTTTTGAGGATATGAACCCTTACTCCCATCATCCTCCTGCTCCATGTGGGTGGGCAGCAGTGAGTGAGCACCTGGCCATAACTGGCATCATCTACAGGGTCCCGGCTGTGGGACTGACTACTAAGTGCAACCATGTTATGAGAAGCTCTTGAGCCTGTTTACAAAGATTTCTACAAAAGCTTTTTCAATTATGCATTAGTGGGGCATCCAGAAATTATTTTAGTGACATCAAATATAGCAGAACATCAGAATCCACTGTGGGGTGCAAAGGTAAAGAGTCCCACTTTGTGAAACCTTTGTTTCAGTCCTCTTTACCTGATGTGTGGGCGATGGTCCAGACACGTGAGGACATTGCATGAGTCAGACCTTTACTCCTGGGGACATAGCGTTATGAAAGAAAGAGAGCTGGAGGTCAGTGGTGTTAACTGCCTGCTTTCCTAAGATCGAAAATGTGGGCAGAAGAGAATCCTCTAGCTTTTGGTTTTTGTGTTTTAAAGAGGTGCCAGAAATGGGTGTCGTGCTAAATGACAAAGCACTTCTCTTCCTTCCCTCTCCTTCACACCTCTCCTCCTCCCATCCGTGAATAGGTCCATCAATATGGAGAGAACAAAACAGAAATAGTACAAGCTGATGCAGGCAGTGGGCAGGAATCTGCTGCTCGTCACCCTCACCGCGGGCTCCTCTGATGGGCTGTTCTTGGAAATGCCTGAATAGTAACTGATCATGGCCCTTGAACTATCTCTCTAAGATACAAAATGACCAGCCTTCCCTCTCACCAATGCATCATCAGCCTGTATCCTCACCAGGTTGCTCCGGCTGTAGCCAGCCCCTGATCTGCAAGCTAAGCAAACTGCCAGGTTCCAGCTACTAGGTCAAGATTCTAAGAGCCCATGGATCCTCCCCACCCAGGGAAAACTGCAGATTTGGGTCACTGCAGAGGCCACTGAACAAATGCCCAGTTGGCCCAGGCACTATGCCTTGATCATCTCACTGTGGGAGGTCAGTTTCTTTTTTTCCTGAAGAATCCAACACTGAGTTTCTAAGTCCCCGTTTCCTCATTACATAGCCCAGCTGTTTCCTGCAGCCGCCTGCCGGGATGGGAGCACTGGGCTGGGAGGCCCGGCTCTAAGACCTGTGCCCAGCTCTCTCCCTGGCCCTCGCGCAGCTGCAACCCTCTCTCCTCTTGGGGCTCTTCTCCTTCCCCTGCCAAATGGGAGCACCCTTCCTTGTCTTACTACGGGGCTGTAGAGAGGACAGGTGTATGCCTGCCTCTTCCCCTTCTGGAAGCATAAGGTGGGGGTCATATCATGAACCGCTCGGAGGGGTGAGGCTAAGGGAGCGGCCGGACTGATGCTCAGACAAAATGCTGACCCAGGGATACCTTCGTTGTACTTGGCCCTTGGTCCACCCACAACTTTCCCAGCAATCCTGCTGCTGCCGCACCTTAAAACCACCCAGCAAGACAGGGGGGGAGACTGCATCTCTCAGTAAAGCCCTGGGGTCCTCCCTATGAAACTAGAACTTGGGGAGAGCAGTGAGTGAGCGGTGACTCAGTGTTTAGTCTGTGGCCTTGTGTGTGCACACGTTGACTCAGGGGTCTAGCTAAGCTTCCAAGTCCGCCTCGAGGGAGTCTTCCTGGGAATGAAGCAATCAGGGAGCAGCTGAGCCCGGGATGCTGAGGCCCAGGTGGGATGCTGGACCACAGCGGGTGAGGCCGCAAATATAGGAAAGGTTGCCCTGAGCATGCACATTGGGTCAGGCCTGGGCTAGGCTGGGGTCAACCAGGAGGGCCATCCAGGAGGAGGTTTCTGGGCCAACGTGAGGCAGTTTGGCAATCAGAGAGCTCCTCCCTCACAGATCCCTGGCAAGGGATGCAAACAGAGCGCGGTCTCCTCGGGCCCTAAGCGTGACTAAAGCTCAGAGGAAGGACCGCTGGCCCACTTCGTGCTTCTGGTCAGACCCCCCAGCTCGAGCCCTGGGAGCAGCCAGGGGTGATACCCCCACATCTCAGCCACTGCCGAAGTGGAAACCATAACAGGAGAAACATCTGCTTCTCTTCAGGGGAGTCAAGCGGCCTCTGTGTGTGCTCCTCCGTTTCCTCCTCGTGCCTCCCCTCTCTTGCTTCCCAACTTTTATAAACATAACGTGTGATGCCATGGCTCACAGAGCAAATCCCAGAGTTATCTGGGCCGGTTCGATATGCGGTTCACTTGCCACCACAGAGGCCTGCCTGCCAGCGGGGAGACCCAGCCTGGAAGAGCCGAGGGAAGGAACAGGAAGTCAGAGGTGTGAAAGGAATCCAGGGAATGAGCGTCGAGCTAGACTCACACCTCCGAGATGTCACCACCTTCTCAGCCCATGTGCTATTGGGAGCTGGGGAAGCTTGATTTGTCCCTTCCTTACGGGAAAGCCTCCTCAGCCCCAGGCCATGCCTTCCACCTGCACCTTAGTTCATCCCAAGCTCACCACCAGGACTCAGCAAGTCATAAATAACGGTAGGATGAAGACTATCTGGAGGCAGTTACATCATTCAATGAATCTTCCTAGCTAGACATCTTCCCCTTCAACTGAAGGGACCAGTCACAGCAACAGGGGCTGCTCCCTGCGGACTGCTCCGGCTGTGTGTTTTGACCACTATTGAGCCCCGATCTGAGGACCCATCATTCTTTTCTTCTAACGTTGCTGCAAAGTCTAGCTACTCTCGCAAGTTTTGCCTTTTCTCTCCTAGCCTCTCATTTCCCAGAGCTGCCCATGCTGATTGCTGGAACCTTCAGAGGCGTGTCCTATTGATTCAGAGGTTAAGATATGAAAGGAAAGTGGTGCTGAATGAAGAGGTCTGTCTTATATTGCTCTAGAAAGCTTTGTGTGGGGGGAGGGGGGAGAGGCACACAGAATATGTCCAGAAGTACAATTGTCTTTGTGTCACAGCAAGAGATCAGAAGATGCTCAATCCTCTCCATAACACAAAATGTTATCACTGCCTGACGTTATAGTATATGTTATACATGTACCTTCTGGCTCCTCCACTGGAAAATAAACTCTGTGAGGGCACAAACCTTGACTTTTAGGGTTGACTGCTCACCACTGTTTCCACGGTGCCCAGGGCAGTGCCTGGCACATGGTGGGTTGTTTATTCCACGGATGGATGGTTGGATGAATCTCTCTGATCAGCGTGGATCATGAATGACAAGTGAAACGTCTAGCCACACGTTGGACACAGACATGCACGCACGCCCGCAACCGGGGAACAATGGGAGTTTGTGAGTGAATGTGATGATAATCTCAATGCTGATAATAATCCTAAAAGTCATGCCTTTCTATGCCAAAGACTGTGCTGATAGCTAGCTCAATTTTGAAAATGAAATGTATTTTCATAAACACTGCCTTTATGATTAAAAGTGTGTATAGACATTTCGGGGGGAGATATCCTGTTATCAACGAGGTTTGAGAAAGGCACTATAAGGGAATAAACTAGCTCTGTTCAGAATTTTTTTTTAATTGCTTAAAGTATTACAACAAATGATAGATAAGTATTACAACAAATGATAGATAGATCTCCATTTTCCCCCTTGCCCTTCCCCTCCCCCAACCCCCAGTTTCTTGTGTCCATTGATTATGCTCCTATGCATGCAAGTCTTTCAGTTGATCTCTTAATTCCCCCCCCAACCATCCTCAGCCTTCCAGCTGTAGGATGATAGTCTGTTCAAGGCTGCTCTGTCTCTGTATTTGTTTGTGTTTATCATTTTGTAATGGTCTTTATTATCCATATATAAGTAAGGTCATGTGGTATTTTTCTTTTATTGACTGGCTTATTTCACTTAGTATAATGCTCTCCAGTTCCATCCATGCTGATGCAAATGGTAAGAATTCCTTCTTTTTTACAGCAGCATAGTATTCCATTGTATAGATATACCACAGTTTTCTAATCCATTCATCTGCTGATGGACACTTAGGCTGTTTCCAAATCTTAGCTATGGTGAATCGTGCTGCTATGAACATAGGGATGCATATATCCTCTGTTCAGAATTTTACTTTCAATACTGTTGTTGAGGTTTGAGAGAGCCCAACAAATGTGTCCTTTTTCCTGCTTCTGAACTAAATGAGAGAGAATTTAGAAAGAAACTTCTATTAGAGGATGTGACTTTAGGTTGATGGGCAAGTAGGCTTCTTCGTAACAAACCCAGGATCAGACCAACTAGCCACCTGGTCAGTTGCAAGCTGAATTGGATATTAACTACACACGACCTGCTGGGACCCATATGGGAACTGGCCACGTCAAACTCACTTTCAAAGAAGCCAAAGAGAATGTGGATTATATACCAGAGAAAGAGGAAAGAAAGAATTGAAACATCCATTCCCAACCCATGATCCCAAACTTACCCGTCAAAATTCAAAAGGCCAGAATTCCCCCACAAGAAAAGAAACGGGAAAGAATTCCTACTGTAGACCACCCCAATTTAGCATACAATGTGATGCTATCCATTTCTATTCCCAGCACCAGATCACGAGTGGGGACCAGGTCCCTCTGCTTTCCACTTTATTCTCCAGCTACCATCACAGTACTAGGACTTGACATATAGGAGGCACCTAATAAATATTCATTGATAAAGTAATGCTTAAATGTTGACTGAAAAGATCGTAAAAGGCTTCCAGAAAGGAAGTGATATTTGAGTTAAGCCTTAAAAAATCAGTAGCCAAGAAGCCACAGGCCAAAGCCACACTCAGAATGAGACCCCAGAAGTACCAAGTACCTAGAGAAGCAGAGGTTAACTAGCTAAACAGCTCACTTCACTTTTAGGGTTCCACTCAGAGGACCTGAATCATGTGTAAGATTTGTAAATCAGAAGAGAAGCAGAAACCCCCAAGCATCCGTTGGAGAAATAAGGACAGATTGTGTCACCTTGTGGCCACCATCATTGCCATCCAGGACCATAATATTGGGGTATCGGCTGAAGGCAGGCTGCAGGAACCTCTGTACTCCTTCTAAGGACAGGAAGAAGCCCACATTCCCATTCTCTGCATTCCCCAGAGAGCACTACTCCACCCGCTCCCCCCCGCCCTCGGCTTCTCCCACATCCCTACCCCATCCTAAACACACACACACACACACACACACACACACACGACATCCCACCCCACTCCTTCCCAACACACAAGCAGCTGTGTTCTCATGATTGGAATGCTGATATGAGGTCTGTTTGTTTTGGGTTAAGAAGAAAATGTTTATACTTCATAAAGTCAATGAATGGTTTCCTAGTAATTTTGTGTGTATTTATTGTGAAATAATTCTCTCTCTCTCTCTCTCTCTCTCTCTCTCTCTCTCTCTCTCTCTCTCACACACACACACACACACACACACACGTTCTCTCCCTAACCACCAATGATCCTTTTTCTGCTTCAAGTAACAAAATACATTAAGGATTTGATCAAAACTGAGAATTTCTCTCCAGGAAAATACATGTAAACAAACACAGGTTCACTCACAATTCTGTGTACACAATTCAAGGAGTTTATAGAGCCCTGAAACCCTTCCATGGGACCCAGTCAATAACCCTGCCCTACACGCGTGTAACATACCATTAGCTTGATATCTCTCTTATCGAGGCAAGGAAACAAATGGCCATGGGGGATTTGCTGAACTCAGCTTGCTTCAAACTATCACCTCTGCCCCTCTCAACATCACACAATCTAATCCCAGAGCATCGGAGCCCGCCCGTGCCCAGCAGGATGTAATCTGCCTGCTCAGCATTCCTCTAGCTGCCAGCACTCTGGGTATACAAACACACTAGGACAGCCTGAGAAAAATGCCATTAAGATAAGGCACCTTGAAAGCCTTCCAAACCCAGTGCAAATGGCATTGGTGGTCTCTCTCCTCTCCAGGCTTCCTTCCCCTGGTCTGGCCACCACTGGACTTTGACCATCTGTGAATGCCCCAGAGCCACTCCTCTCCCTCACCCCTAGTCCGGCCCACAGCTGACTTCATTGCTGCATGAAGCCCACGGGCTTCATAAATGTCAGCTGGACTCAGGGTAACCTTAGGTCCCTGATCACTTCAATGTCATCAAGTTTGAACGTCTCCTTGATCCAGTCCCTTGTAGAATAAGACACACGTAGATTAAGGAAGATACTAACAATCATCACGCAGTGCTTACTATGTGCCAGGCACTAGGTCAGGTGTTTGCCCTACATGTCCTTCAATTGGCCTCATAAACAATCTTCTAAATTATCATTTCAAGCAGCCCAGCCAGGATAACCTGGTTGGAGTCCCATTTCCCCTATGTCTCATCTGTGTGGCTTCGGACAAGTCATTAAACTTCTCTGTGCCTTGGTTTCTTCATCTATAAAAGGAGAATAATAATGTTTACAAATATGCCTGCGATAAGGTTGTCATGAGGATACATGAGCCACTACACGTAATGCATTTGGAACACCCTGTGGCCATAGTAAGCACGCAATCAAAGTAAGCTGCCTCCACACTTTCCATTATACGGATTAGGAAACTGAAACTCAGAGGTGAAGTGGCTCTCTCAAGGTCACACTCCTAAAGTGCATCTCTAGCGAGTGAGACGAAGGCCTGGGATCATAAGCCCTCTGATGCTTCCAATCTTTCTTGAATGCCAAGCCCTTGATACCATCGCCTTTTTTCAATCACTCTTTAAGACAATGTATCATTCTTATGCTATTCCTGCCAAAAGGGCAAACCTGCACCTTACTAGAAAGTAAATATCAGATAAACACAAATGGATGGTCATTCTAAAAATTAAAAAAAAATCACTGGCCCATGCCCTTGCAGAATGTCAAGGTCATGAAAGATAAAGCCTAAAGACTGTTTCATATCATGGGGGAAACTAAAGAGCCTTAATTAATTTCAACACATGATCTTGTATCAAATTCAGATCCAGAAAAATGTGTTTTTCCTTTTGCTATAAAAGACATTATTGGGTCAACTGGCAAAATATGAATAGGATCTGTGGGTTAGACATACTATTACATCGATGTAAATTGCCCCCTTTTGATCATGGTAGGAGAATGTCTTTATTTCTTGGAGAAATACACATTAGAGGGTTTAGAGGTAAAGGGACATTGTGTCTGCAACTTCCTCTCAAGGAATTCCAAAAAAAAATCATGATACTATGTCTACAGAGAGAAAATGATCAAATAAATGTGGTAGAACGTTAACTTTGGGGAAATCTAGATGAAGATTGTGTGTTCAGGAATTCTTTGGACTATTTTTGCAACTTCTCTACGGATCTGGAATGACTTCAAATAAAAATGTTTTCAGAAAAGAAACAGGAAGAATCGACCTCTTCGCTTTCAATGATCACCTCTGAGTAAAAGAGGTGTAGAACAGAATGTCTCACCCACTCACCTAGGGGCACCGCTTCATTCCACAGAGGCCTTCTTCTCAAGGTTAACCCAGTAGGCACCTTGAAAGCCTTCCAAACCCAGTGCAAATGGCATTGGTGGTCTCTCTCCTCCTAAACCACCCATTGGGCCCTTTAAATAAAAAGAGAGACATTTTTTAAATTAGAAGACATCTTTCTTGTCCAAGGGGATATAGCAACTCCTCACCCCGGCCTCCACTCCTAAAAATTGTCCCTGGTTGCATTCATCCTTTGACACCCACTCACAAGACCCTTTTTTGTCTGCCAGATTTTCACAGGCATCTAAAGAATGCAGTGAATATGCTGCTGCTGAATGTGGTTCATTTGCGCAAAATTCCTCAACCCCTTTTTCCATCCATACTTTCATCATCCGTGCCCTTTTCTCCAATAGGCCACTTAAAAACAGAAGCAGAGAGTGGAGGGAGGGGTGGCAAGGGCTACAGGGAAGGCTGCAGTTCATTCGGTCAGCCAGCATTCATTTTGTAAGCACCTACTGTGTGCTGCCTACCAGGCCAGGGGCCCAGCAGGAAGGAGGCAAGCCTGATCTGCTCTCACAGAGCTTGCTCTGGAGCAGAGAAGTGGGGCTTCTGACCAAAGCTTGGAGAGTATTACAAAAAGAGAGGTTCGGGGTGCTGTGGGGGGCATGTAGAGGGGGAGCCAATTTACCCTGCCCAGATCAAGGAAAATCTTATATCTGAAGGATGATGAGATGTAATATTATCCTATACTAGGGGCCCAGTGCACGAAATTCGTGCACGGAGGGGAGGGTGGGGGTCCCTCAGCCCAGCCTGCCCCCTCTCACAGTCTGGAACCCCTCAGTGGATGTCCTATGATGGCCCCAGTCTGCCAGGCGCCTTTTGTGTGTGTGTGTGTGTGTGTGTGTGCGTGTGCATGTGTGTCGCCACTGGGGACCTGCCCCCAGCCGCATTTGAGGCTCGGAGCAGTCCTCCTGTGTGTGTCTACCTGCTGGGGGCCTGCCCCCAGGCACACTGTGGAGGCTTGGAGCAGGCACCCCCCTGTGTTGATCTCTCAGACTCTTGCCCTCCCCTGCATGTTGTTCTCTTTTTTGAGCTGTGGCCAGGGCTGGGTGCTGCCTGCCTCCCAAACTTGCCTACTGCCCATCTTTCTCCAGCCACCAGAAAGCAGGGAATACCCCACCTCATGATCAGGCCAGCCTTTTCCTGCTCCCTGATCCCCAGAAGGGACCTGGGGAGCCGCCAAGCAGGACCCCAGCCCCCAAGAGCTTGCTTTCCCGCTCCTCAGTGCCTCCCAAAGGGCCTGGGGAGCTGCCAAGCAGGTGGCCAACTCTTTCCCACTCACCAGTCCCCTGCTGCCTTCCTTTCCCACTCCCCGGTGCTGCCAAGGGGTCTGGGGAGCTGCCAAGCAGGACCCCGTTCCCTGCTGCCTTGCTTTCCCGCTCCCCGGTGCCCTGCAAGAGGCCTGGGAAGCCCACCAAGCAGGCCGCTGACCCACCCCCCGCTGCCTCTTTGCTGCTTCCCGATGCCCCTCAAAGGGCCTGGGCAGCTTCCAAGCAGGCCACCACCTCTTTCCTGCTCCCTGGTGCCCCACAAAGGGCCAGGGGAACCGCCAAGCAGGCCACCAACTCTGCCGCCTCTTTCCCACTCACGGGTCCTGGGTCCTGCGCTGTTCCGCCCTGCAGCCACTCTTGCACTCAGGAGGTCCCTCAGCCCGGCCTGTGCCCTTTCACAGTCTGGGACCCCTCAGGGGATGTCCACCTGCCAGCGTGCCTGACCAGCCTGGGTGAGGAGCTTTAAGGCTGCCCACAGCTCCCATTGACCCAATGTCCCAGCAAGGCTGGCTGGAAGCAGATTTCTGGGGTTTGTTTATCTTCTATAATTGATACACTGTTCCTTTAAGCCGGCCTACTAACGAAGCCTCCTCTCTGCTTCACCTCACGGCATCTATAATGAAACAATGTTACTTAGTGCTCAGGCCCCGCCTGCTGTTTCCTTCAGCTCCCGAGGATTCTATGATTGTTACTTTGTTTCAAACATGTTTTGCTTTGAGGCAGAATAACTCGAGCAGGCGCGCAGACAGTTTCACTTTCACTCCTGCTGCAATGGAAGCTGCCATTTACTCCGTGAGTGGCGGCCACCATGTTGGCTGTGTTAATTTGCATACAGTCGCTCTGATTGGCTGGTGGGCGTGGCTTACCCCATCCCGGAGAAATGGTTAATTTCAATATTACGCTTTTATTAGTTAAGATAATAAAAGGGTAATATGCAAATGGACCCTAACAGCAGAACCACCGGCCACCAGGGGGCAGATGCTCAATGCAGGAGCTGCCCCTGGTAGTCAGTGCACTCCCACAGGGGAGCTCTGCTCAGCCACAGCCAGACTGACAGCTGCCAGTGCAGGAGTGGTGGTGGGAGCCTCTCCTGCCTCCTCAGCAGCGCTAAGGATGTTTGACTGCAGCTTAGGCCTACTCCCTGCTGGCAAGTGGACATCCTCTGAGGGCTCCCAGGCTGCCAGAGAGATGTCTGACTGTCAGCTTAGGCCTGATTGCCCAGGGAATAGGCCTAAGCCAGCAGATGGACATCCCCCAAGGGTTCCTAGACTGCAAGAGGGCACAGGCCAGGCTAAGGGACCCCACCTGAGTGCACAAATGTTTGTGCACCAGGCCTCTAGTAACTAATATTAGATCAGAGGGAGTTGGATAGGCAGGAGAGAGAAAGGAAAAAGATCTTTTCACTCTTAAAACTAAGCACCCATACTTCCTTAAAGCAAAACAAGTAGCCCTGCTGGTGGGATTGTCAAATGGAGGAACCGCAATGGAAAACAGAGTAGAGGCTCCGAAACCCCCTCCAACTTTGTCTCCTGTCTCCCCGCCTGCATTGCAGCATCTGACCACACCCAAACCTGGGAGGCAAGTGGAAGGAGAGTGACTGCATCGGCTTTCACCAACCATGATTCATCCCCGGGCTTTCCAGAACAGCACAGTCACCCAGACCCAGCACTGAATTGTCCTGGTAATAAGTACAAAGGGGAAAGGATGTGTGTTGGGTCAGAGACCAATGCTGCCTGCCACCCCCTGATGCCCGGTCTCAAGCCCTCTCCTCTCACAGCTCAGACAACCTGACATCACACAGAGCCCGGGGCAGTGGCTCTAACTTAAACAGGTGTCCCTGTCAACTGGGCACAGAAGCTTCTGAACTTGAAACCCTTGCAGATTTTGCCCTGTGTACCATGTCTTCTGGCTGTTCATTTGTATCTTTTATAAGAAAACTAGGGGCCCAGTGCATGAATTCATACACTTTGAAAGGAACTGTGGGCTGCGAGGCTGCGGTAGGCACAAGGGTGGGTCTTGGTCCATCCTCCATGCCCCCACCAGCTCTTCCTGCCATGGCCCACAGTCCCCTGTCTGCCGGCATGCCCCCCACTGCTGCTCCCATGCACTGATGGTGCTGGCCCCGCTCACACCCACTGATGTGGTGCAGTGCAATTGGGGCCCGCGCCAGCAGCGGGTACAAGCGCCAGCAGCAGGTGTGAGC
This sequence comes from Murina feae, assembly GCA_004026665.1. Classification (NCBI taxonomy): domain Eukaryota; kingdom Metazoa; phylum Chordata; class Mammalia; order Chiroptera; family Vespertilionidae; genus Murina; species Murina feae. The sequence continues at coordinate 10,818 of PVJC01000255.1, read as the reverse complement.
AGGGCAGGCTCTGTTAGCGGGTGCGAGTGGTGGCTGCTGCCCCGATCGCCCTTCAGGAGCAGGGGGAGGTGGAGAAGCTCTCGAGGCGATCAGGCCTGCAGCCACCGCTCACACCTGCTGATGGCACCAAGTGATCAAAACCTGAGCCAGACACTGGTAGCAGATGCAAGCACCAGGCAGGATTGCAGTGGTGCTCAGGAGCAAAGAATTTTCAGTAACCACCAAAGGCTCACCCCGATGACAGCAACCAGCCGTCTGGTGCCCCCGCTCACCTGCTCCACCATCCCATTGCGTCCAACACCCACCATGTTCTGCACGCACCCCCTGGTGGTCAGCGCATGTCATAGCAACTGGCTGTTTAGTGGTTCCAACCGTTTGGTCTATTTGCATATTAGCCTTTTATTATATAGGATGGTATCACTAGTATAGTGCTTTCCTGATTCTGTTAGATCATTCTAGTGAATTATGACACATGGGGGATAGGGGTTATGGGAAACCCTGAATCTATAGCCAAGTCAGACAGACTGTGGATGGCCCGGGGACCCTCACTGGCATCCGGCATGAGAAGTGAGGGAGTCTTGTTGGGGACTTGCTTCTTAACTTGTGGGACCTGATGCTAACTCCAGGTGGTATCAGAACTGACATGAATTGTAGGACATTCCGTTGTTGGCAGAGAACTAGTGTGGGAATACCCTCAGATAATCGTGACGACAGCTATGGTAGGAAGCCAGAGAGCCCCACCTGACGCTCAGACTTGTTTATCTTCAGAGCCTGAGCTCTGAATCTGGGGTGCCAGCTTGGCACAGTCCATGGGTACCACTTACATTGCGTGTGTGAACATCACTCCTGCTGCTCCTGCGCAGCCCTGTGATCACAACCCCAGCGTTGGCCAAATTCGCCTAATCATCAGAGTTGCCTGGGGCATTGATTAAAAATGGGGACACCCAGGCCCCTCCCTTGGAGATTCTAATCTAGTAAGTTTGGGGTGGGGCCTGGGAATTTTTATTTTTAACAAACTCCCCAGGGAATTCTGACAATCAGTCCAGTTTGGCACACAATGCACCAATCTTCTTACTCAGGTCTATCATCTGCCAGAGTCCCGCCCAGCAACAGCCCCACTCCTGGGTCCTGCTCTTCCTTCTGCATCCTCAAGCTCGACAATGACCCCCCAGCCACCCCAACAGCAGAGCCTGGAATCTGCGGCACAGTCTTGCTGCACTTTCTCCTTCACTGACCATTTCCTAGTAATTTCTACCTCCTACCAAATACAAATCAGCCCTCCTCTCCTTTCCCACTGCCCAGATGACACTCTAGCCAGACCAGCTTACTAACAAGGCCTGTTGCCTTTAACCTTTGCCCCACTCCATATCTGCCACACCATAGAAGGCAGATCACATATTCCAAAGGTGGTTACAATACTATCTCCCATCTCATATGTTCTTCTGGAAACTCACTACTATTCCACCAAGAGGTGGGATCTAATTCCACTTTTCTTGAATATGAGTGCATTTTGGTGACTATTTCAATCCATAGAGTATCTACATGCTCTACAAATGATGCTACATGACTTCTAAGGCTAGTTCCTAAAAGGTGATTCATGTGCCCCTTTTCCCACTATGATACTCACTCTTCACACTTTTAGTCTCCATCTATGCCTTCAGGTCAACAGTCAACTGCCTGAGTCTACCATGTTGGGAGGAAGCCCAAGCTAGCCCATGCAGAGAGAGCACGTGGAATGGGCCTGAAGCAACCAGCTAAAGAGAGATGCCTGACCAGCCCCGAGCTGTCCCAACCCTGACTCTTCTATCACCACCATCTGGCTGCAACCACACGAGAAACCCCAAATCAGAATTAATCTACCCAGCCCTTCCCAAATTCCTGACCCAAAGAAATCATGAGAGATAATAAAGTAATTGTTGCTTTAAGCTGGGAGGTTTTATGCAGCAATAGCTTACAGGAGCCCCCATTTAATGGGCACAATGGCCAGAACTGTATGGAGCCATGCTACTCAAAGTGTGGCCCCAGCCTAGGGCTGGAGAACATTACTAGTCGGTGCAGATATTGAGCATAAGTGTTGAGAAGCTTTTGATGGGGTGATTTTTTTTGCTCGTTGAATCCTACTCATTTTTTGAAAACAGACTTGTGTTGGATCTGGATTTGGGCAGACTTGGGCTCAAAGAGCGGAGGGGAAACCACTTTGGATGGGTTGGTCAGACACAGCCCGGTCTCAGGAACTGCACTGCGTTGAAAGAACGAAGAGAGGCCATGGAGTAGTGAGGGGCAAGTGGGCCAGGCAGGGGCAGTAAATGAGGGCGCCTCTCTAATGCAGGAAAAAGTGTGATGTGTTCACTGGACTGAAAGAAGGCATGGTGCCCTAGAATGGCTGACTTTGGGAATCCCTCCAATTGCAAATAATAGAAAACTCTACTTCAGTGGCTTAAACCAATCTTGCCTTTATTTCTCTCATTGTATCCGAATCTTGTCCATAACACTCAGCACTGGACACTGTGAACCACAGTGAGACTCCCAACTGTATGAACCGGCATCTCTTGGAGGGTTTTCTCCAAAGTCACAGAAGGTCACTCTGCCTGTGGCTGTGGTAACTGGCGTGTGTATTCTACACTGGCTCCCTCAGTCCCCCAGCAGGATTAAGCTCCAGGTGCTCAAAAGGGATCATATGTAATAACTCACTTTATTGCCTTTCTTCCCACCCTCATCTCATGTGCCCTCTCCCTTATCAGCATTTCCTGGAATCCCTTACCAAATAAATAGCTTGCAGTCTATGAAGTTAAAGCAGCATACGCAAGATGGGGAATGCTAAGTGATAACACTGGAGAGGTAGGCAGAGACCAGAGCGGGGGAGAGGTGGGACTTGCCCAAGAACACACAGGAGTTAGGGGCACTGCTGGAGTATTTTGTCTTTGAACTTCCCTAGGTGTTGGTGTTAATTAGACAGGGCTTTGAGTTCTGATGTTCACATCAGCTTTTTTGTTTTTTTTTTTTCTTTTTTTTTTTGCAGCATAAAAAGACCCTTTCTGCATAGAAAGACCTTGCCCCATCTCAAGATTGTAAAGATGTTCTATGCTCCTTTCTGGTATAACCCCAGCATAAAGCTGGAAGTGGGGCCTCAAATATTATCACTTACCATTAGACTATGTCCTATATATATGGGTCTAGCTCTGAAATCTATTCCATGAATATGTTTGTAGATGGAATTATCCATCTATTTTGCTCTATTGTTCTGTCCTGGAACCAATACTACATTGGCAAAGAGTAAGTGTTCAAACGATATAATAAATATTTTTGAATGAGTTCGTGTAAATGCATTACAATCACAGATGTCTTATTGTCCTTCATGAATTTTATTATTTCCTTTATTATGGTGCTAAGTCAGGTCTGCGAATATTGTTTGGGATTTGTTCTCCATCTTAGGGAATATGGACTCTGGCTTTTTATCTGCATGCTCTGCTTCTCCTGCTCCCCGTTCTGCTTATCCTTCCCATTCAGCTGCATGGCACTCACTGAGGAGTCAAGAAACAAAGTCACAAACCCACAGTTGCCTCCAAACTCTTGGTGATTCTTCTTACAAATGATCTCACCTGAATTTTTACTTCTCACAGCTTCCTCCCACCAAGCAGCACCTGACATGAGTCAGCTTAAAGAAGAAGAAACAAGCACTTAAAGTCAAGCAGGCTCTGCTAACATGTGCCTCCTCCATTTGCTAGCTGTGTGACAGAAGGCAACTTTCTTAACTTCTCTGGGCCTCCTCTGTAAGTATAGGTAAGCTTAGAAAGCTAACTTGCTGAATCATTGCAAAGTAAAATGGATAACATGAAAAAGCACCCAGGGCATGGCTGGCACACAGTAGGTGCTCAGTAACAGCCGGCCTCTTCTTCTGTCTTTCCACGCACTCTCTGTTTCACCACAGAATGAAAGACCAAGGAAAGATGTATTGGCCAAATACTCAACTCCATTTGTCTGGCATTTCTCAACCCACTTGCTTCCCGTGATTATTTCTATGAGCCTAATACCTCATTACAATAACACTGCACTCTAATACCGGTGGGCCCATAAACAGAGGCCCAACTAAAATAAAACCATTATAATCATGGCCCAGATTTAATCACTGACTAGTGGGCTCCCCAGTGGTTTGATCAAGAGCCAGGCAATAGTCAAATAATCAAACTGCAGATGCTGGGATAGCAAATCGGCTTAAATGTAAACAGTGGCAAAGACCCAGACTACAGTGGGGAGAAAAGAGAGACAAGGAGGGGGAGATAGAGCCTTGTACAGTGCTGGAATTTCCCTTCCACAGCCTCCCAAGTGAATTGGCCCATAAAATGACCAGGCTTGTTAACGAATAACGGGCTCATTCCTGAGAGGCACCTAGGTCTGGCATTCGCTGGGGGCCTGTTGACTCCGCTCTTAGAGCTGAAAGGGATCCCACGGGTGACATGAAGGCAGAGGCGACGATCTTCATCCTGCTGGCCTCTCACAGGCCTGCAGCTGCTGACCAAGTGGATCCTGAGTCACAGAACCAGTAACGAGAAGGAAGGAGAAGCAGATCAGTTTTGGGGGTCCTGATGCTTATACAATCTGGGACCCTCTTTGAGAAAAGAAGATGCAACTGTGCATATAAACTATGCCCAGTCTCCCAACACCACCTTGCACGAAAGAGTGGACACCCCAATGCCACCCAATGCAAGGAGAAGTGTGAGGGAGAGGAGTTGAAGTGGAAAGAGACAGCAGCTTAGCCACTGAAGGTAAACAGGGTACAAAACCATGTGGCCTGGTGAACACGAAGCTGGGGATGCCCCCAGGCCAGTGAGAAGCCCCGAAGCTTCATTAGCTTCATGGTAAGCTCACCTCTAACCAGGAACTAAGACCGTGACCTTCTGAGTTTCCCACATTTTGCTTCCCGATGTCATTCCATCAAACTAGGAAGCCTGGTGCTACCTAACTTTGGAGCTGGGCTGCCACTAAGAGCACAGCCTAAGCAGGCATGGTGAGCAGAGGACATCCAGGGGCGAAGGTCTGAGGGCACATCAGACTGTTCCCCAAACCAAAACACCCAGGGCTTTTTTATCACCCAGGTTTCAGTTGTCTCTGCAATTCATAAGAAACGGTGCATTTAAAAACGACGTGCTTTGCCCTAACCAGTTTGGCTCAGTGGATAGAGCGTCAGCCTGCAGACTCAAGGGTCCCAAGTTCGATTCCGGTCAAGGGCATGTACCTTGGTTGCGGGCACGTCCCCAGTGGGGATGTGCAGGAGGCGGCTGATCAATGTTTCTCTCTCATCGGTGTTTCTAACTCTATCCCTCTCCCTTCCTTTCTGTAAAAAGTCAATAAAATTTATAAAATAAAAAATAAAAACGATGTACTTTGTGAATCAGACAGAACTTAAAGTGCAAGTTCTTTCAAGGAACCTGGATATTCAAAGAGAATTGTGGGTTAGACCCTCACTGGCGCAGGCAGTCTGTGGCTGAAAGCATTATGGTTAAGAGTATAGGTGTGATTTTTAAAAATTGTATCTTTAGCCTTAACCGGTTTGGCTCAGTGGATAGAGTGTCAGCCTGTGGACTGAAAGGTCCCAGGTTCGATTCTGGTCAAGGGCAAGTACGTGAGTTTCAGCCATATCCCCAGTAGGAGGTGTGCAGGAGGCAGCTGATCGATGTTTCTCTCTCATCTATGTTTCTAACTCTCTATCCCTCTCCCTTCTTCTCTGTAAAAAAATCAATGAAAAATATTTTTTTAGAAAATTATATCTTTATTATTGAAAGTATTACATATGTCCCTTTTTCCCCCATTGATCCCTTCTAGCCTGCCCCTCTCCCAGCTCCCTGCCCACCCCCTCTCTTCACCATCCTATTGACAAGTTCTTTGGTTGATCTCTTCCCACCCACTCACCCTCCCCCTCCTTCCCTTATAGAAGCATGGAACAGATTCTGCAAACTGTTCTATGCTTCTATGTCTCTGGATCCATTTTGTTCATCAATTTATTTTGTTCATTAGATGCCACACATGAGTGAGATCATGTGCTACTTGTCATTCTCTGACTGGCTTCTTTTGCTTAGGGTAGGCAAAGACCCATGCAGATACATAACAGAGAGAGACACACACATTCACCTGTGTGGAGTGTAGCTCCCACCACCCTTCTTAGGCAAGCTCACAATCCTGTGTTGCCTGTCTTCCTCCACTGAGCCGAGTCATCCATCCTGCAAATTCAGTCCCCACACCTCCCTGTACCAGTGATTTCATCCAGAATCAAGACCTGAATCTTACTTTACTTACAACCTCTCACTGATGCTCCGGGGGCTGTTCTGTTGCAACAGCCAGAATAAAATCTGTCGCGAGCATATGCGGAGATGCAGCAGAGAGGAGGCGGGAGCCAGTGGAAAGTTCACTGGTGCCAGAGCAGGAGAAGCAGAGCATGCAGATAAAAAGCCAGAGTCCATATTCCCTAAGATGGAGAATAAATCCCAAACAATATTCACAGACCTGACTTAGCACCATAATAAAGGAAATAATAAAAATCATGAAGGACAGTAAGACATCTGTGATTATAATGCATTTACATAAACTCATTCAAAAATATTTGTATTGTTTGAACACTTACTCTTTGCCAATGTAGTATTGGTTCCAGGACAGAACAATAGAGCAAAATAGATGAATAATTCCATCTACAAACATATTCATGGAATAGATTTCAGAGCTAGACCCATATATATAGGACATAGTCTAATGGTAAGTGATAATATTTGAGGCCCCACTTCCAGCTTTATGCTGGGGTTATACCAGAAAGGAGCATAGAACATCTTTACAACCTTGAGGTGGGGCAAGGCCTTTCTATGCAGAAGAAGCTGCAAAAAAAAAAGCACAAAAAAAAAAAACTGATATGAACATCAGAATTCAAAGCCCTGTCTAATTAACACCAACACCAAGGGAAGTTCAAAGACAAAACACTCCAAACAACTCAAACTATGTTCAACAGAGAAATCATTTATAAATTTGATAACTTATACAGCCATTTTATGGAAACTTAAGCAGTAGTTACATACAATGATGCAAAGTTATATATAGACTTAGAGCTAAGTGTCAAAAATGAGTCATAGAACTGGCTCCATGGATAGCTACCATTCCTGTTTAAAAAGTGTGTGTGAAAATTGTGATAAAGCTTCATAAAAAATGGACTATGCTCATCCATGATGAACTGTTAATGGTGGTTATCCCTGAGGAGGCCAGTGAGGTCAAGAGATGAATTTCACTTTTCATTGTTGGGTTTTTTAAGAAAAATGATGCATTTGTGTATTTCATTTGTATGATATATGAGGCAAAGAAAGTCGTAACATTTGGAATCAGACAGGCTGTCGTCTTGGTTCCAATGTATATTAACTTTGTGACCTGTGGCAATTTGCTCAGTCAAAATGGGGCAACAACCCCTACATAGTTCTGAGCACCCATGGGATGAGTAATAGACAATATTAACTTATAACTACTGCTTATTGAGCACCTCTATTATACCAGGCTTTTCAAACGCACTATTGCCTTTCCAATACACTCTCATGCTGAACTATAGTAGCAGCCTCACAAAGCAGCTATTATTGTGTTTTGCTTGTAAAGAAATTGAGGCCCAGAGAGGTAAAGTAACTTGCTCAAGGTCACAGAGCAAGTAAGTAAGCAGAGCTGGGGGAAAACCTGGATCTTTTCACTCTAAGATCTACGCTGGTCCTTCCCATGTTTGCCACTCCAAGTCCTTCGCTTTTCTCTCTCAGAGGGGGTGGTGCTTACAACCCGGCTTTAGGCAACCCCCCAGAATAAACCAGAGACCAGCTCCAGTCCTGCTCCCCACCCAGACCCTGCAGAAATGGGACCAGGAATTATTGACTCACAGTCACAGCCTGTTGCTCACAGACACTGTCTGGAAACACCGTCTCCCACTTCCTCTGAAAGAGATAAGGACAGCTATTTTAGCCTGAAATGTCACTGGTATAAACACACAAAGAGTAATAAATCTCAACTGGGGGAGAGAACTCCTTCGAAAAGAGCAATCAGGAACTTGTGTTATAAAACCCCCACCCTGCACCAGCCAGCTAGTATCCCCCATTGTGGCGACCCCAGTCAAAGAGAAGAAGAGAAGAGAGAGCTGGGAACAGGTGCCATATGCAATAGGGGCCTCAGTAGAACCTTCAGTGGCAGAAGCTGAATAGACGTTTAAGATCAGGAATAGCGCATCGGATCATTGCAGTGTTTACGGCAGGGCACACAATCTGATTTCTCTCTGTGAGCCTCAAATGTTCGGTGAAGTCTAAACGCCTACAAATATTAACTAACTGCTTTTGAGGATTTATTATATGCTAAGAACTGTTCTAGTGAGTTCCACTAAATTAAATGGATTCAATCAAACCATGTAATCCCATGACAACTCAAGTATTATTCCCATTTTCCAGGTAAGAAAACTAAGGCGCAGAGAAGTTATGTAAGTTGTCCAAGTTCCCAAAGCTAGTGGGTGCCAGGCCCTGGCCAGTCCGACTTCAGAGTCTATGCCCTTACCCACCTCTCCACATTGCCCCTCGAACACTTGGCATGGCAGAGTTTTTGCACTGAGATTTGTGAAGGAGCTGAAGGTCAGGACTGGATAGAGACTTCTCCCCACACCACAACACAACCCCAAGGCCTCCCCACCCCAAACGCTCCTGGACTGACGCAGCCAGAAGAATGATAAGATCCAAAGTCCCTCTCCAATTATGATCATCCCTGACAACTGGCCCACAAGAATGTCCTGTGGGGCTGGCCTTCCTTCCCCCACCGCTCCCCGCCCCTGTGGAGAGCTGAGTGAAATCAGCTCTTTGCCTTAGTCCAGTGAACCATATCCCACCTCCCGTAAAGAAGGGGATTTGTCACTTTAGCCACAATTTTCCCCACTACCCAGTGCCGGTAAGGAACAGACTTTCTCTGGCTCCATCTCCACACTGTCAGGAAGCTCCAACCACCATCAGATTCCCCAGTGAGTTCTAGGGGTCCCCGAGCTTGGTTGTGGTAAAGATTAGAAATAACATCGCTAAGATGTCTGAGATTTCACAGATGCTCAAGTGAAAATGGCAGGGGCTTGCAATGGTAAGCACAGAGAGAAATCCATTGCTATTTCATTTTATTTGTTTATATTTTTATTTATTTCAGAGAGAAAGGGAGAGAGAGAAATATCAATGATGAGAAAGAATCATTGATCGGCTGCCTCCCACATGCCCCACACTGGGGATCAAGCCCACAACCTGGGCATGTGCCTTAACCAGGAATCTGAACCGTGACTTCCTGATTCATAGGTCAACGTTCAACCACCAAGCCACACCAGCTGGGCCATTGCAACTTTAATTAACTCTTGGAGAGAGCCTACTCCATGCCAGACACTGGACTAGTGACACTATCATGTGTGGTCATGGTGATCAGAACAGAGGATTCTTTATTCCCTCAGGGCAAATGGATAGGGTTGTCCAATTTAGCAAATAAAAATAGGGGATGCTTGGTTAAATTTGAATTTTAGACAAACATTGAGTCATTTTTCAGTATATGTGTGCCTCATGCAATATTTGAGACATGCTCCTGTGCTTTAAAAAAATGAAGCACAATGAAGTAGCTGTGTTTTACATTGAAATGTGTAGTATGCATTAATAGATGCCAGGCATGGCCCAGTAAACAAAAGTAATAAAACAGAATTGCAGTCCTTGAGAGCATTCTGGGTCAGGAGTCAGTCCTTCAGGAGGAAAGTTGGTAATGAACATCAAAGGCCTTAGAAATATTCTCTAATTCTTTGACCTAGAAATTCATAGGACTTTTGGCTATGTTAGCCAATTTTCTAAGTCTTTAACATATTTCATAATTTTTTGCACTGCAGGTTACAATTGCTAAACATCAGCACTTCTATCAGGACAAACAAAAACAGAATGTACATGAACTATGGTGGTGATTAGGAATTATTATGGAATGAATTGTGCCACCCCACCCTCCCCCCAAAAAATTATGTTGGAGGCCAAACATCTAGTACCTCAGAATTCTATATAATAAAAGGCAGTATGCAAATTGACCCTGATGGCGAAAGAACCGGGAACAACCAGTTGCTATGATGCGCACTGACCACCAGGGGGTAGATGCTTAATGCAGGAGCTGCCCCCTGGTGGTCAGTGTGCTTCCACAAGGAGCACTGCTCGGCCAGAAGCTGGCTCATGGCTGACCAGCACTGTAGCAGTGGCAGGAGCCTGTCCCACCTCCGCAGCAGCACTAAAGATGTTCGAATAATGGCTTAGGCCCACTTCCCATGGGGAGCGGGCCTAAGACGTTAGCCAGATACCCCCTGAGGGGTCCCCAACTGTAAGAGGGCCCAAGTCAGGCTAAGGGACCCCCACCTCCAGTGCACAAATTTTCGTGTGCCAGGCCTGCAGTGTGATGTTATTTGGAGATAGTCTTTCTAGAGGTAGGTACTCACATTAAAATGAGGTGGTCGGGGTAGGCCCTAATTCAGCATGACTGGTGACTTTATAAAACAGGAAAGTTTCGATACGGAGACAAATACACAAAGAGAGAAGATAATTTGAAGCAACAAAGAAGATGGCCATCTACAAGCCAAGAAAAGAGGTCTGGGGAAGATCCTTTGTTCACAGCCCTCAGAAGAAACCAACCCCACTCGGCCTGGTGTGGCTCAGTGAGTCACAGTTCAATTTCCAGTCAGGGCACATGCCCTGATTGTGGGCATGATCCCCAGTAGAGGGCGTCCTGGAGGCAGCTAATCATTGATTCTCTGTCATCATTGATGTTTCTATCTCTCTC
>PVJC01000254.1:0-141968 GCA_004026665.1 Murina feae | reverse complement strand
CATCTCCACAGACCTAAGCAGCCAGGAGCCTGCCTGTCCGAGGGCCCCCTGGGCTCTGTGCCCCAGGCCACTTCCAGAGCTGGAAGATCCAATGAGCTGCCTGAGGCACAGGCTAGGTTGGCTGGGGAGACTGACCCCTTCTTGGCACCACCCAAGCCATGAACTCTAAAGAGAGGACACTCCGGCCACAGGAACCACAAGTTCCAGGCCAGGGTGGCCCAGACAGCCAGCGTTCTTCCCCTGAGGCTGCGGAGTGGGCAGCCTCAGAAATCTCAGCTCCTAATTTGAATTAACAATGGAAACAATACAGGTACCTTAGAATCTACTGAATGTTGGGGAGCACCTTTGGCGTTTTATGTGAATTATCTTTATAACAATATACTGTACCCGAAAGTAGAGTGATTAGCACTGTCCCAAAATGGGAAAACTAAGACCGAAGTGGTTAAGGAACTTGCCCAAGACCAGAAAATGGCAAAGCGTGCTTCAAATCCACATCGGTCAGACCCAGCATCCACCTGCCAAACCACGCTACCTTCCACTGAAAATGGTGCCATGGATGGCGGGGCTCCAGGCTGTCCTGAAGGAGGCCCTTCAGCTCAGCCATTTGCCCGGCACACTGTGTGCCAGCTCTGCACACTGGCTGTGCCCAGCTGAGTGGAGGCGTCTGTTCTCAGGGGCGTTCGTTCTCAGCGGCTCCAGATGACACAAGGGGGTATCCACAAGCATGCCAACACACGTGCACTGCTGTGGACACATAGTAGGCCTCCCTGGGCCCGTCCTCTCAGGATGGAGCCCTGTGCGCTCCAGGGCTGTGAGCATCACCCTGTCCCAGTCCTTTCACACCTGGCATCTCATGTAGTTCTCACACTCACCCAGGGAGGCGGGCACCAGTTCTCAGCCTTTACGGGTGAGGAAATGCGGGCACAGAGAGGCTATGTAACTTGCCTAAACTAAGGTCACACGGTGGGGCAGTGAGGTTGCCTGGGATGGAACCTAGACCAGAATCACTTCAGAGGCCCACCAGCCTGATGCAGGACGAGGCACAGGGTGCAAGAGAGGGGTTCCTGCCAGGCCCAGGTCACTGTGCGAGCCAGGCACTCTGCCCCCTGACCTCTGGCCTTGTGAAACGGGGTGAGAGGGCTCCTAAGGCATTTTCCAGCTTTCATGTTCTGGCAGGAGGCTAGGGAAGAAAGGAGTAAACAAAAAAAATAAGATGACAACCCTGCCTTCCAGAAGCCTAAAATCCAGGTGACATGCTGTTCCACCCCACCTGTTGTCAGTCCCCACCATGGGGCCTAGAGCAGGGCCAGGCGGGGGCATCCCCACGGTCTTTCTGCAGGAGGCGAAATGGAGTGAGGCCCAGAGGGCCAGGAGGTTTGGTCCCCAGGGACAGTGTGGCTGGGCAGAGGGCCAAGACTTGGGAACAGGCTGGGATGCGGCAGGGAAGGCCAATCTTATTTCGGAAATAAAATCACATGCCCAGTGCCCTTTTGACCAGGCCTGGCTAGTCAGCCTGGAGGGATGGCACGAGGGTCTTTCTTAAGGGAGAAAGCATTGAAATGAAGCAGAATGCTCACAACTCATCTGTTTTTTAATTAACTCACCCTGCTGCCTTAAGTGATTCCCTGCTTACGCTCATTCTTTTGAAAATTTCAAAGTGCTATTTCTGACCTGTGATTTACTACTGCCGTACGTCTCTATAAGCAGTGTTTTAGCTTAAGTGGCAGTTGCATATTAATTACAAAGTTAATTATGTGCTGTGTAATCATGCTGTAATTCATTAGTTTACTCTACACTCTGAGAGCTTCGTGCTAATAACAAGATCTGATAGAGGGTTTCAGGAATCGCCAAAAATTTCCATTGACAATCCCGAATGAGGCTGAGAGGGACTTGAGGCCCCACCAATACACCTCCTCGGGACCAGCTGCCGGACCCGAGGCCCGGTCTCGGTGCTGTCGGGGGCTGGACCCGGGTGGACCGGTGCTCTCGCAGACACTCGGCCTGCAAACCCTGGTCTGCTGAGGACAGTGGAAAAGCCAGCTGGGTCTTATTTTTTCCCCGCGGAAGTGCAGGGACAGGAACAGAATTTGTTTAAAATTACTTACGGAACACAGAGTTAGTTCTAGGTGAAAAATAACAGCTCGGATCACCACAACGGCCGTGGGAACACTGGCTGTGGGGCAGACCCGGAGGGGCCTCCAGGACACAGGTCTGAAGCAGTTGTTCAGACAGGCAGACCCGGTCCCAGGGCGGGTGGGGGTCGGGGGTCAGGGGGCTCATCTGGGATTTAGATCAAAGTCTCTTTTCCTTCTCTGCTGAGTCCCCCAAAGCGTCCAGGGATCTGAAAGTGAACACTGGCCATGCTTCTCTCCGGCTTCTTTCCTGTTGTGTTTTGTCTCCTGACAAAATAACCGCGGGGTGTCCCCACTTCACTCCTGAGAGAATCTCAAAACCCCACCGAGGCCCAGCTGCCCGGCCTGTGAATCGGGTGAAAGCTCCCTGCCTCCTTGCACAGCCCTGGGTGATGGATGGGAAGGAAATGTGGGCACTCCGGACCCTGCCCGCACCTCAGCGGCTCGGGATTCTTTTCTAGAACCATCTCTTCCCAGGCTCTGTGTTGCCAGCCACTGAAGAATCCCAGCTCCTCCAATGGCATTTAAAAGTCAACGTGCATAGAGCAGGCTTGCTGCAGTCGCCCAGCACTCTGCAAATCTGCGGATCAAATTTCAGGCCTTGTTGCACGAGGGGTTACCGAGGCTGTGACCTACCCCGGACACAGCAGCGACCTGGCGACTGAGACCCTCCTCTGCTTTCCAAATACAAACCTGCTTGTTTATTTCTACTGACGGCTGAATGAAAAAAAAAAAAAAAAAAAAAATGGAAGTCCTTTCCCTTCTGGCTCTAGCCAACAAGAGGAGAGAGGTCTCAGAGCCCCAGCTGGCATGGGAGGAAGACAAGTAAGAAAAAACAAAACACGTCCTTGTGTTGCAGTGGAATGTCTAAGAAAGAGGCGAAAAGCACAAGGTCAGGGGCAGCTTTCATTTTCTATCATTTCAGCAGGCGCAGGGAGGAGGCAGGAAGCTGCCGACTCGACAGTTTTGGGGGAATCACTTTTGGAGGGAACTCATTTTGGGGGGAGGGAGGGGGTGCTTCTTAACAGCCAAAGCGCTGCTGGGGTTTCCTTTCCTGGGAACCCTTTGGTTTCCCTGGCAACAGAGCAGTCCAGCCTCCAAAGTTCTGCTCAAAGACCAAGGCCTGGCCTGGGATGCTCCCAACGATTACCCCGCGGCCACGGCTTCGCCATGCTGCTTTGCAGGGCAGCTGAGCTGAGCTGAGCTGAGCTGAGCGGGAGAGGTGCAAAAGCGTCAGCTCTGCAGAACTGTGGGCACCGGTGTACCGCCCCCACTCCTGCAAGCAGCTACTCATCCCCAGATCCCCGCTTTCCGGGGCTTCATGGCTGAGCAGGTAAAAATGCCAGGGAACAGCTAGGAAGCATGCCTGTGTTTGCCAGCACCCAGGACCCGGAGGGCGTGGGACAGGCTTGGAGGTGGTGGCCGGTGGACGGGCGAGGCCGGGCCTCCTGTCCAGCAGGCTCTGGCCTTAGGTGGCTGCACAGGGAACTATCCGATGAGAGTAGGTCTGAATTTCTGAATCATCTTCCTCCATCCAGACTCGCCCCAGAGGCAACTCGTGGATCTTAGAGCCCATCTTTTTAGAGAGACATATTTAAACGTCTGGCCTGGGAAGATGCTTTTGGGGCATCGGATGTGGGAGGAGACGGGAGCAGGAGAGCAGAGGAGGCAAAGAGGAAGCCAGTGATGGCATTTGTGGAGCACTCACCTGGCCACTGGGCACTGTGCTGAGTGCTCCATATCTCACTTAACTTGCTCGCCAGCGGCCGGCTGCAGCAGGTGCGGTTAGCCCTTGCTGGAGGAAACTGAGGCGGGGAGTGCCTGCCCGAGGCCGCCCAGTAAGCGAGTGGCAGATCTGTGGCTCACACCTGCCCGTCTCAGAGCCCTCTTCTCAGGAGAGGGTAGAAGGAAGTAAACCGCCTTCCACCCCTGGTGGCAAAAGGGGGACAGAGGTTCCCAGAATCCCCCCAAACCCCACACGCGGAGCGCTCCCCAGCTAAATATTCCCCAGGAAGACAGGCCTTGCCCAGAGGCCCTCCTTGGGGCTGATGTGTCCTGATGCTGCCTCCTTTATGAGCTTTATCTCCGTGAAAGCCCAGAGCAGCCCCAAAAAGTAGGTAGTGAAAGGCCATTTTATAGACAAATGGTGGGGGCTCCGTAGCGTTTCCAAGTTCACACAGCTCGCAAAATGCAAAGCTGGGTTCAGGCCCTGACCTTATGTTGAAATCTAGGCGGGGTCTTAAATAGTGATGGTGTGATGATGATGATGATGATGATGACAGTAGCCAACCGTCCTGAGCTCCTCCAGGCGCTCGTACCGTTTCAAGCACTCCATGTGTATTAACTTATTTTATTCTCTCCACCATGCTCTGCAGTACACACTATCCCTAGCTTCATTTCACGGATGGGGAAATGGAGGCAGGGAGCTCTGTAGGCAACACGAACAAGCGCACACAGCTAGTAAACCATAGGCCAGGATTTGGGCCCAGCCAGGCAGGCAGCTGAGCTCATACTTACAACCTGTGTGATGGCTGTTTCTCTAATCCCTGGAACACCCTCCTCCCTGCCACCCAGGCTTGAGCCCTTGCTTGTGGGTGGTTCTGGGGTGCCATAGGCCAGGCAACCATTGGTTCCCCAGGTTTCTCTCTTCCTTGAGCCAGAAAGAGCCCTGGAGAGCTCCTTCCTCTCCCTGGACACATCAGACAGGGGTCAGGCCGCATCTCTGGGTGTGTGTGTGAGCGCCAGTGCGCACGCCTCAGGCTCGTGCTGCATCCAGAGTGTGCGTGCAGCTGATTTATAGCCCGTACAGAAACCAGAATTGCAAATCTCACCCACAAATCTTCCCTATCGAGGTACTGTGACAGGCAGACATGCTGTGAATTGCCAGACACAGGCAGCCCTCCACCAGCCTTGGCTTCCTCGTGCTCCTGGCTGGGGACTGAGCCCTGGGGACCAGGCCACCCATGGCTCCCCGGGGATCCTCTGGTGGCCGGCAGTCTGGCCAGCTGGGCTTTGGGAATGGCCACCGACCTAGAAGGCCCAGTCCTGTTTCAGAAACACTGGCTCCTGAGTGGCCGGGCCCTGGGGAAGCCCCATGTGGCACAGGTGACCGTCCCTCCCAGCTGGGTCCCACACGCCACCTGCCCTCACACTTTCCTCATTGCTCAGGGCAGGGCCGTTGGCACCTACAGACTGAGCAGGAGGACATTGGCAACACGTATGGTGACCTCGGCTACACTCTTTGTCTCCCCTCGTCTCGTGTGATCAGCACGCCAAGGCTCAGAGAGGTTCCATGGCTCTAGGGCCTGGGCTGAGAGCCACTCTACCCTCAAATCCTCACACCCCTCGGAGGGCCCTTCAGCCTTGTCCCTGACACTCACACTACCTCCCTGTCCCCCAGAGGGGACAAGGGGAGGGCCCAGGCTTGGGTCTGGTTGGGGCCACCTCACCTGTGTTCTTCCCCATCCCAATTGCCACAGTTGGGAACATGGGAGGCATTTCTGGCTTCCACAGTGGACCTGCTGTACTCCGAGTCCCATTCACACTGTCCCAGCCAAACCCAGCTCTGGGGGGCATGGTGATGGCACTACCCTCTGAAGGTGGCACCCAGCACTCAGCTCCTCGGAGGGCTGTGACAGCCCGTCAATTCCTTGCTGCCCCATCCTTCAGAATGGGCCAGGACAGGGCAAGAAGGAGGCTGACACGCTGGGGGACGACTACGGTAGCGGTAGGCCCTGTCTTGGCTCTGCCCTAACCTACTGTGTGACCCAGGCCAGTCCACTGCCCTTCCTGAGTTTTGTCTTTTTTTCCTGGAAAATAGACTGGGCTTGCCTGAAGGCTTACGAGAGGATTAATTTAAATGAGCACAAGCGATCCCTTCACCCTTTGGAGATGTGTACACAGGCATGCACACATGTTCACACTCACACGCATACATGCACACACAGCTGGTGGCATCGGGTTACGGGAATCCCTGTCGTGGCCCCAAGAGCACCCCGCACCAGGCTGCCTTTCTGGGAGTGTCTCTGGGGCCTGGCATCAGGGTGAGAGGCCTGGCTCCTCCCTCTTCTCAGCTCAGACTCCCTCAGTCCCAAACCTATAATCACCGGCAGGGAAATGACAGCCTCGCCCAGCAGCCACCCCCAGCTGGTGGGCGGGGAGGCGGGCGGTGGCCATGGTGGTGGCTGGAAGGCAGGCCTGGGACACAGAGCTGCCGAGTCATGGGAGGTCAATGTCGGGGACAGATGCCATGGGGACTGCGGGCTTTGGGGTGGGCAGATGATGAATGAGAGGGAGGAGGGGGAGGGGGAGGCACCAGGCCCAGGGCTTTTCTGAGGCTGACCCTCTGCAGGACAAGGCCCAGAGCGGCTCAGCAAGGAGTCATGACCCTGGAACCAGAAGCACGGGCCTGAGACACGGAGGCAGGCTGGCTTGGCCCTTGGAAGAAGCAAGGCCAGCAGTGCCCACAGTTTGGGGTTTGGGAAGCTGCAAACACTGATTGCAAGGAGACCAGGGCAGGGCCTGGGGCTCTGCATTTTAGAATGAGCTGCTTGGGAACCCTGGACTTCTTCTGCCCCAAGAAGGTGCTGGGGTTCCTTCTGCCTGTGTTGCCGTCCCCTCGGCACCCACCTCCATGTGGCAGGAGGGCCAGGCCATGGGCAGTGCCATGGGCACTCTGACCACATCTGCTAAGCTTGGCTGCTCAACACTTGTCCCCTCAGAGGCACATGCCTGTTGGTGGGTGGGGCTGCAGGACTGTCCCTGTTTACTAAGGCCCAGCCAGCCAGCTGGGTTGGCAGGGAGCATGCCTGCTGGGTCCTCCCCAACAACAGCCAACAGTAAGCTGAGAGCCGGCCCCAAACTTGCTGGACTCCAGCCAGGACCGCGAGGACCCTCGGCCCATGTCGGTGGGAACCGAAGGCTCGGCCTCCTGGCAAAGGGACATCCCAACCCCGGCCATGCTGCCCGGCTCTCCTTGGCCTGGGACAAGTCACTGGCACTCTCTTGGCCTGGGTACTTCACTGGCAACAGGAAATGAGAGGAGACGCCTGCGGGGCTTGGCAGCGGGAGGGAGGAGCGCTCAGGGTGCAGGAATGGCTTCAGGAAAGCTGGGTGAGAAAGCAGCGCACACGCGCCCAGGTGGGCGGTCAGGAGGCTGGGGGAGGCTGGGTCTGGAGTCAGGGTCAAGGTTGAAGGTGTAGTTGGGGACAGCGCTGGGTTTATCTGACAGGCGCTGTGTGAAAGGAAAGTCTGTGGGCAGCTGCCTCAGTGTCTCTGGACTGCGGGAGGGACCACTCAGAGGGAGGCAGCAGTGTCTGCTTGAGGCCACTCAGAGGGCCAGCGTGGCTCCCACACCACCAGGGAGGCTGGAGGTGAAGGTGCAGCCAGCCTCCCTCGGACCAGTCTGAGCACAGGCTGCTCTGAGACTCAAGACGTGGGTAACTGGACAGGCGATGGGGCAGGGACCTAAGGAAGGGCCCATTTGGGCATCAGGGCATTCGGCTTTGGCCCAGGTGAGGGCCATGGGGATGACCCAGCTCTGGTCTGGAGCCAAGGGCATTGCCTGGGCCTTCCCAGGCACAAGCCTTGCTAGGCCAGGACTCATGCTGACATCACAGTCACTGGCACACCTGTTGTCCTGTTTGAAATCAGGGGACTCCACCTCTTTTAAGAGGGTTCAGCTTGAGGACAAGGTCACCAGCATGACCCTGGTCACACAGGAGTGCTGAGGAGAGTGCTGGGGTGTGCACAGCCTGGCACCCCTGGGCATTTCCTTGGTCTATGCCCGTGAAGGCCCAGGGCTGGTCTCTGCTGGGAACAGGCCACTGCCCCTCCCAGTGCCTCACCTCTCTCCTCACCTCCCCTCTTGACCTCCAGGATGGTGGGAGGCACAGGTCCACCTGCATCCTCAGTGCCCCTCTGGGAAGGAGTCAGGCGGACTGGCAGTGGACAGCTGGGCAAGGAGCTATAGTGGAAGCAGGGCTTGCCTGCCTCTGCCCAAAGATGGGGCTCTGAAGCTGGGGGCCCAGTGCCAGGGCAGGTGGAATGAGTGGCAATTGTTCCAGTGGCTTGTCTGCTCAGCGTGCCTGCTCACCCGCTGCCCGGTCCCCACTTGCCATGGCCTCACCAACCCCTTCCCTGCCCCCTCACGGGCCAGAGATGGCTGTCGCCATGGCAACCCTGCTCATTCAGTCCGAGATAATGAAGCCAATGTGTTTTTCATTTCCATGAGCTGGAGTGCAAGCCGAGTGGAAGAGGAGCGTTCCCTTTGCAGCCCCTCCTCTGGGGGAAGAGGCAGGCTGGAAAGAGAAGGTATGGGGTCTGACCGGCAGAGCCACACACACCAGCGGAAAAGGGGTGAGACCTGGAGCCACCAAGCTCGTGGCCTACCACCGCAGTCATGTCAGTGGACAATGCTGGCTGGAAAGGCCAACACCCCGACCAGGAGGGGTGGCTTGCAGCCAGGCAAAGAGGGACTTCATTTCTAGCTGTGTGACCTTGGGTTAGAGGCTTCACCTCTCTGGTCTTACATCAGCACAACCCAGTTCACCAAGCATTTATTGGGTCCCTTCTGAGTGTCAGGCTTTCTGCCCTCCCAGAGATCCAGAGGAGACCCAGACAGAGCCCTGCTTTCCACAGCCCACAGGTTATCAGAAGCAGCAGCTTGAACTGGGTACACGTCTCAGCTATAAAAATGAGGCCAGTAACTCTTACCTGTTGCTGCCCATCTTTGAGTTACTACTAAAAGGTTGATATGAAGGCATGCATGTGAACGTGCCTGGCGCACACAGTAGGTGCTTTATCAGTGCTAGCTTCCCTTTTTTCCTTCATTCTGGGTGTCTGGCCTGCAGCACACAGAGAACAGATGTGTCAGGATCCTCGTGTGTGAGCTAGAAGTCACAACTGCCCTAAGTCTGTCCTTCCTCCTCTGGTTAGAGACCTGCCCATTTGGCTGAAGGTGAAACTGAGGCCTGAGCAGGGCTGGGCTGGGCAGAGGGTGGCTGATAGAGCAGTGGCTCTTGGCCAGCCTCTCTGTGGCAGGGCTCATCCTAGGCCCAGACTGGGGAGGGCAGGGCTGTCCTGGAAAACCACAGCCCGGTCGCCGCCATCATACCCCTTCCCCCAACCTCCTCGAAGGGCAGGAAGCCAAAAGCACTCACACAGAAAACCCTGGCCTGTCTCCCCCCAAATAATTCAATCACCTTGGAGGCCAGTGGCCCTCTCTCCTGGCTGGGCTGATAGATGAGGGGGGGAGGAAGGGGAGACATGCTGGGGGAGGGGGGAGGAGTGGGAGACCAGGAAGGCCGACATGGAAAAATCAGAGCGGGGCTTGAAAAATGAAAAAATAAACCTGCCAGGAGGGAGACAGCCTCAATTCGTCCTCCATAAAGCTGTCTAAGGGCCACCAAGGACGTTGGCAGCTGGAGGAGGCCGGAGATGGCTCCTCCCGGGACCCCCACCAACTCTGCCCAGCTGGGCTCCAGTCCCTGCCTGCTGCCGAGTAGGAGAGGAGGGGCTGGGAGGCTCGTGGGTTAAAAGGGAAAGGGCTGTGGGAGATGCAACCAGGGGGAAGAACAGCGCTGTGAACAGGGGCCTCTCGTCAGAGGTCCACTACCACCTGCACACAGTAGGCGCTCAATGTCGGATGGACAGAAGAAGGAATGCATTGCTGGGTCTGCAGGTGCCAGTGAGTAGGACCTTTGCAGCAGGTTGACTAGACGCGAGGACTCAGGTAACTCACTCACCCACTCGACCATTTCCCACAAAGGAAGACGGGCCAGACAGGCCCAAAGTCATGGGCAGGTCAGAGCCGCTGGGTTCTCCAGCCAGGGGTCTAGGCCAGGCCACCTTCCCTGTGAATTGCAAGGCTGGCACTCTCCCCACCACGTCCCTGGCAGTGCCCCATCAGAACTGCCAGGCAGGGTCATGCCGACTGAACGGGGCCTGGCCCTCCTCCGGCCCCTCAGCGGGCCGCTAGCAATCACACTTACCAGGAACACTGAATCCTTAGAAACCTGCTCATAACCCCAACTCCCAAAGGAAGGAAAAGAAGTACAAAATGACCAGAAAGAAATACTCCAGAATGTTGACCAGCGTGACCTCTAGGTGGGAGGATTCTGGACAGATTTCATTTCTCTTTTTCCGCTTGCCTGAGACTTGCAGACTTCCTGCAGTAAGCATGCAGTACTTGTGCAACGAGGGAAAAGGGTGCAATCAGGTTTAACATAAATAAGTCTCTCCCACTAAATGCCGCTTGTGTGAGATTCTCCACTCACAGGACAGAGACTCCTGCTGGTCAGTCAGCACCAATGACCCATAAGAGCCTCGGTCGTGGCCTGCAGGCTCTGGGGTCACTGCAGGCAGGAAGGAGGGGCCAGGGCTGCCCTGACTGCCCTGTGACCTGTGCCCGTGGGTGAGTCCACGCCTCACTGTGCATAGGTGTGCTCCCTCCCAGGCTGGGTGCTGAGGAGTCACGGCCCGAGGAAACTTCAATTAAACTTGGAAGACTAGATGCATTAGGGCACCGTGCCTCTCTGATGGGAGGGGCACCGTATGGACAGAGGGGGCAGCTGAGGTGCCTCCAAAGACCAGGCAAGCTGGGGCCAGGCGGGGAGGGGGAGGCGGCTGAGCAGCCAGGAGGCGAGGGGCCAGCTTTCATCCTCTGTTTACAGTGGAAACACAGACTTGAAAAGGTTTCACTTTTCCACTGTTTTTGTGGCAGTGCTGTGGGGAGCAGGGCTTCCTGAGAGCGAGGCCAGCTTTCCAAGGCCACACCGAGTCCAGCCCTGCGCTGGCCTCCGACAGGAAACACCATGTTTTCAATTTACGGGTCCCTGCCAGGTGCAGTGAGCTGCCCGCGCTCCACCAGCCTAGCTGTGCAGGGAGAGCCACTCCAGGCCCCGCGGCGGCTGGGGACCTACGGTGGGCCTGGGGGAGCCTCGCTCCAGGGCAGCTCCGGCCAATGGCGCCTGGCGCAGTCGACAGGGCTCTGCAGCAGCGGATGCGCCTGGTGATGCCTCACTACAAACTCCAATCCCTGGCCTCCTGGCTCCCACATGAGCAAGCCCTATTTACTCCTTTGTGGGACAGAAGGGAAACTGAGGCCCACAGAGAAAAAAGGCTTCCAATGCCACCGGATTATTAGTGGGAAAGAACCACCTCAACCAGATGGGCTGAGCCCCTAGCAGAGTGGACTGTCCTGCTTTCCCCATGATGACAGCTGGCCGCCACCGCACACCACGGCCAGGCGCCACCCTTGCCTTTAAGCCACAGAGAAAGCCCAAGCTGTCTGACCTCCGCCTCACAGAGCGATTGGAAGCCGAGGCCCAGAGGTTTAAGAAACTCTCCAGGCTCATGCGGCTGGGAGTCCCGGACCGTGTCGCAGAGCTGCCCCCCTCCACCCCGTCCCGGTTTCCTGGCGCTGCCCTGTCTAGGCTGGCAGAAGCCCTCACTACTATACAGGCCCTGCCAGCAACTCCCACCTGTGGGTGCTTCTGGGAATTCCCAATGAGCTGCGTGATGCCAGCAGCAGGCCCATCCGGCCAGTGTGCACTGAAGGCCGAGGGCTGTGCTGATGGGCAGGAGGCTGTGCGCCCAGGAGAGCCTTGGGCGGCCACCCCACCTCCCTGCCACGCGTGGCAAGTCCTTGCAGGTGTAATGACCCATGCTGCTGGAGTGTCAGCTCTGCGAGGGCAGGGAGCTGGTCTCTCGCTCACTGAGGTGTTCTGAACACCTAGCAGGTGCTAAATAAACATCTGTGGGATGACGGAGGAGTCTGATTGGGTGGGGGAGGGGGACTCTCCTCACACTGTGGGTTTGACCCAGAGGCTCTTCCCATTAGCTACGCATTTACAACGTTTCTAGGGGAAAAGGCCACCCGTCTGGCTTCCAGCCCAGGCCCCGTATGCACAGAGCCCTCCCCATGCCCGCTGCTCACTTTCTGGACTCACTGAGTTCCAGCACTAAACAAAGGGCACATTTTGGGGATCATAATCCCTTGCTTGTTTGCTTTCCCACGAACTGTCCCCTCCCTGCTTCTTCCTGTCCAGGGCATTGCTGTTCCCCAACGGAGACACTTTCTAGGTGTGATGGCCAGGCTCACACTGGCTCCCTGGAGTCCTGGGAGCTGGGCAGGGAAGCCCAGGAGGTGCAGACACAGAGCCTTCTCAGCATGGGGAAGACCAGGCTGCCACGGAGGCGGCGCTCAGGGCTCCAGCTCCAGGCCATACTCCTGACGGCCGGCCTGCGGGGAGCCAAGCTGTGCCCTTAGAATTGGGAGAAGCCTGTGACCTGTCTAGTCCACAGAGGGACAGGGATTGTGTGTGTGTGTGCGTGTGTACATGCAGGAGATGGGAGGAAGGACACACACATAGGCACACAAACATGCATGCACACACCCCAGAGGGGAAAAACAAGATGGAACATCCAGTAAGGAAGAGGCACAAGTTAGGGAGGCACAAGAGAAACCAGCACTGAGATGGAGTAAAAAAAAAGGCCCAGAGACAGAGAGCATCTGTGGAAAGGGTGCCCCCTGGAATGAGCAGCTCAGCTGCCCTGGGCAGGACAAACACAGATTGCTGCTGACAAAACAGATGCCTCAAAAGACCCAGCGCGGGAAAGGATGAGCGTGAGAGGGAGGGCAGCAAGGGAAGGTCGATGTGAACGACGGAGGCAGACAGGCAGGCAGAGCCCAGGGGGCGGACGGAGCACTGCGGATGTGGCAGCTCTGGGCCTCGGTGGGCTTTCCTGGGAAGGCTCCCTGCTACCAGCTTCCTTCTGTAGGTGCTGGGAGGCCCAAAGGAACCAAGACAGATGGGCTGCTGAGGCCCCACTGTGTCCATGGGGCCCCCTCGCCCTTCACCCTTTAAGGCCTAGCCAGGTGCCCTCCCCCCCACTCCTTCCCTGGCCTCCAGGGGAGCTCGGGGAGAGGCCCAGGAGGGGAGGCAGGTGGAGCAGGCCCCTTTGGACCAGCCCTCCATCTCTGGGCCTCAGTTTACTCCATCCAGAGGAGGAAGCTGTTGGCCTTCGCTCCCCGGTCCCTCACACCCAGTGTCTCCAGAATCTCACATTCAGCTGGCGTCTGTGTGCCCTGTGTGTTCTGGGTCCTCTCTGCCTCGTCCCCATTTCCTTTCTTCCTTTTTATTGAACGTATTGGGGTGACACCGGTTAACAAAACTATACAGGTTTCAGGTGCACAATTCCAGAACACATCACCGCACACTGTATTGTGCGTGCATCACCCCGAGTCAGCTCTCCGTTCATCACGTTTATCCTTCTATACCCAACTCCCCCACCTCCGCTCACCCCTGTTTCTGAATGAGCTCTTTGAACTCTTCCAAACCGCAAGCTCATTGGACTTGCATTTGAAAGCCCAGACTTAAGAAAAGGCCATCTCAGCTGCAAAGGGGCTCCCCAAGATGAACACCCCCTCCCCTGCCAGCATCCAGGGGAGGGATCCCCTCCCTGCCCACACTCAGTGTCTTCTCAGACATGCCGGCCTCAGTGAAAGCCGTGAGAGATGAGGTAGCTGAGCCTTTCTGTAGATCGAAACCTTCAGTGGCTCCTCAGCTAGAGGTGCAATCCCCCAGGGCCTCATCACAGCCCCTTCTACTCGCTCTGGGGTCAGCAGCCGGGTGGCTGGGCATCGGCAGAGCCCTGTCTTCTCTCATGCTGTTCTATCCACTTTGTCTCAGCCTTTCCCTGCCCCTCCCAGTGGGAGCTCTGGGTCCCAGGAGGCCCTGTAGTCAAGCCCACCTGTCTGCGAGAACCATCCATGCTAGGAACAGCTTTGGACACATCCTAATGTGTGCAGGCCTGATCTCTGGCTGCGAGGGCCACTCCAGCAGCACGAGCTGACTCTGGGGCAGGTACCTACTATGTGCCTAATCCTCTCAGGCCCCCGTGAGGAGCCCTATTCTCTTCATTTTAGGATAAAGAGGAAGAGCCCCTGAGAAGTCAGGTGACCTGGTCTCACCCAGCTCAGCACCTGGAGATCACAGTTCAGGTCTGTGGCAGACAAAACCGGGTACCTCGAGGAAGCCTCCTCTGGTCTTCCTGGTTGGCAGGAGGCTCCCAC
The DNA here is from genome assembly GCA_004026665.1 of Murina feae. NCBI lineage: Eukaryota > Metazoa > Chordata > Mammalia > Chiroptera > Vespertilionidae > Murina > Murina feae. The sequence continues at coordinate 127,760 of PVJC01000254.1, read as the reverse complement.
CCCCACCCCTCCCCCACCCCCCGCAACAGAAGTGGGTGCTCTGTGCCATGGGTCTGGCTGAGGGCTAAGGCCTGAAAGTCGGATGAAGTTGGGTTCAACTTTTGGCCCCACCTCCCAGCAGCTGTGTGACCGTGACCTGCTACTTAACTTCTCTGTTCCACAGTTCACTTACTTGCAAAACAGGCTCTATGAAGATGAAATGAGATGATGCATTAACACAAGCACACATCCAGGGTCCTGGTTTGGGTCATATCCTGCCGTAAGGTTATGGCTTTTCCTCTCTCACCCCTGGCCCCACCCAAATCTCGAAATCCTCTGAATGTCCATCTGCTCCAGCCAGCTTCCTCCATAATGAGCTTCCCATAACTTCACTCCCCAAGGACTCCTCATGGATCTCAACACCTCCCTGGCCCCAGGGGCACTGGAGACCCCTAATTCTGTTCCTTGTATGGGAGCCTTGGCCTAGACTACCTGAAGGCTGGCAGAGAATCTGCTGCTTCTTCGTTTCCTCAAGAGCTGAGCACAGACCCACACACACAGTAGATGCTGACTATATACCATGGCCTCACTGACTGCAGACAGTATGGGGAGGAAGGACAGGCTTATGCAAAGGCCTGGGCCCTGTACCAGGTGCCAGGGATGAACAGAGGACTCAGCTGGGCTCCCAGCCGAGGGAAAAGGAACTCTGGTCCCTCGTGGTTGTGCAGCCCAGATCCCGAGCCCCAGGCCCTGAGAATCCTCCCAGGCCGGGAGCGAAGGCCCGGGCAGTGAGTAATTCCTCCCTGTCACCTGCCAGGGCCTAGGCACATCAAGCGAGGTCTTATTAGGACAGAGCCGCCTCTTCACCTCCGCATATTAACTCCCTTGAGCACCAGTGAGTGGAAAATGGGAGGGAGCCAGCGGGAGAGAGCCTTTTCATTTTGGGAGCACATCGCCCTCTGCATGGATATTCCTGGAAAACTTCCACGGAGCTGACCTGGCTGGGGCAGGAGGACCTGGAGCTGAGCGCTGTCTGTTGATTTAGGTTGACAGTTTGGGTCAAAAGGCCCCAGTGTTCCGGTGCAGGTGGCCCCTTGGCTCCTGTCCTGAGATAGCCCTGTCTCTTCCTAGGCGCTGCAGAGGCTGGTGTAAGGCTCAGGTCTGCTGGGCTGCCCATCCCAGATGCACTGCCCACAGAGAGGAGTGGCACAGCCCAGAGGCCGGACTGTATGCCCAGGGGCCTGTTCCCCACTGTCCCCATGAATGACCTGGTGAGGCATGTTCTACCCGGAGCCTCGGTTTCCCAATCTATAAAGGAAGAGGTTCCACAGGGCCACCCTCCAGTTCTCACACTCCAGGCTTCCGAGGCCCTCAGAGGAATCAGGTGTCCTCACTGCACGCTGCCTCCCTCGCTGGCTCCAGGTTCGTGGTCCAGCTCCTCCTGCAGAAACGACCTCAGGTTTGAGTGGACCTGGCAGACAGCTGCAGATCTCGCCTCTGGAAGGCCCAGGGGACCCTCCTCTGAAAGTCAAGTCACACCCCAGGAACAGCTTTTTGCCTCTGGGGCTCCCCGCCTGGCAGGAGGCTAGAGGGATGGGGCCGAAACCCCCAGAGCTGCCTCTGGGAGCCTGGCAGAGGGGACACCAGGGAACAACATCTTCTGATATTCACTGTAAAAACCATTTTATTACTTTTATTTTCTGTTATTATTATAACAGTAACTGAACTCCATGGGAACGAAGATAAATATCATGGTGTTTTAGGAGCCGATCATCTAAACTCTTGGTTTACTGATGAGGAAAGTGAGCCACAGAGAGGGACAGGCTTTGCCAAATTCACCCAGCGAGGCTGCGACCTGGTCCAGGGTCCTAGCTCTAGGCCAGCTCCCCGTTGCAGGCATCAGTGTGCTAGGATGGCCCTGTCACAGGTATGGATCATGTTTAAACATGGATCATGTTTAAATATTCAGAGCCCTGGGCCCAACTCCAGACCCAGAGAATCAGACTCCAGGAGACGGCCCGAGAGCATTCATGTAAACACGTGCCCAGGTGACTTGTGTCTGTTGTGTCTCTGTCTTAAAGGGCCGTCCTGAACGTTCCCACTCAGGAGCTGCAGAGAGGGCCTGGGAGCCAGTATCTCTGGGGAGGGAAGTATGTGGGTCCCAGAGCTAAGGATGCCAACCTCAAGCAGATGCCCCGGTGCCGCGATAGCAGACGGCTCCCTGAGAGCATCGGTCTACCGCTGAGAGAGAAGACCGGCATAGCTAGTGTTGCATTCCATCCCCAAAGCACCTCTTCCAGGTAGGCAGGCTTCTTTTCACTTTACAGATGAGGAAACAGGGTATCAGAGATGAAGTCACATGTCCAGACTGGCCTAGGTGATAGATGGCAGAGCAGGGATTTGAACCTCAAACTGCCTGTCCCTAAAACCCTTGCTTCAATCACACGTCGCCTGCATCCTTTACCACACTGAAATGCACACGAGTGAGCCTGCGGTGAGCTCTCAGCGGTGGAGGTGTGCAAGCAGCAGGCCCGAGGTGACCTTGACCAGCCCTCCTGGCACTGTGACTGAGGACGGGCTGGGCTGGCTAAAGGATGCAGGGGTGTTCTTTGTGTTTCCTCCACACACAGAGAAAAATGTTCCAGATTGTTTACAGGTTCCAGTTCATCACAGACCTTCTGGCTCCATCTGTGGCCACCCTGGAGTTGTGGGCCAGGAGATGGCTGGGTGCCTCGGCTGGGAGGGCAAGGGTTCAAGGGGCTGGCTCCCCAGGCAGCTACAGGGCCTGAGAGGTGGGTGGGGAAAGGAGCTGCGGTGGGGAGTCCAGCTGGGGGTGGGGCTGAGAGCTCCCCAGGCCACCCAGTGAGCGCTGTCACATGTTAGTTAGACTGTCCCGCTGGAATATGGGCCAGATGGACAGGGCACCCTGAGAGTGTTCTGCGGGCTATGAAGCGGAGATGCTCCCACAGGCTCCAAAAGAGGTCCCCAGCGATGCCTCAGGGAAGCAGCGGAGGGTCCCCAACAGCTGGGAGGCAAGATGTGCTGCTTACCAGAATAGACAGATGTGAGGGGACAGCTGCCACAGGTTCCCAGAAACCAATGGCTGGGAGTGGGGGGGAGGGGTGCACCTGCAGTTCTCATAACCCAGGGCTCTAGAGGGTTCTCTGGGGCGCAGTTTGCCCAGCAGTCTGGATGAATTGACCCCTGTGAGGCCACACTGAGTTCACTGCCCGCTCCCTGGCCTGCACTGTCCGTAATCCAGAACTGAAACACCTGATGAGACCTGATGCCTGGGGCGTGCGGGCGGAGAGGGCAAATTACGCCCTGCAGTGCGTGACACTTTCTCACAGAGCCTGCGAACGGCCTCAGAATCCTTCTCGACACGGCCCACCCAGCACATTAAGAACTGGCACACCGAGGAAAGCCCGGCCACCCTTAGAGGAAGCTGAGGGCACATGGCTGGGTGCCTGCTGGCTTCCTCCTGCCACTCAGCTCCAGCATGCCAGGCGCAGTGTTAAGGACACTGTTCGGAGCTCACCTGAGCCTTCAAGACGCTTACAGCCTATCAGGGAGACAGCAGGCAGCCAGCCTGGGGACAGAGACAAGGAAAGGCTGAAGGAGGGGACGGCTGTGTCCACTGGGCCAGCTCAGCGCACACAAGCTCTGTAGCCCCTTGGAGGGGTGGTAGCCCCAGCCCTGCCTGTGGTGGGCACCCATGGAGTGAGACAGCACCAGCACCTTCTCTGACTTCCTGCCACCCTGCCTGAGCAGAAAGGCAAACGGGTCCGACTGTCAACAGAGAGGCAGCCAAGTGCAGCAGAGGAGCCAAGGGGACAATGGGCTCTGGGGCGGGCTATCTGCTCCACTGCTGGCCTGGCTCCTGGGAAACACCTCGCCTCTGGAAAGCCCTTCAGGCTGGCAGGAGCGGGGCTGGCATGGGCAGACAATCCCTCCTGCCCCAGGCAGCCGACTCCCTGCGGGGAACCCCTGGGATCCCAGGGACACTCTCTGGGCACCTCTGCAGTTCAGACCAGTTGGGATGATGTGAGGGGGTGTGGAGCCAGAGAGGCCTCCCTTCATGGGAGGAGCTGGCACTCCCGCGCCCCCGCCCCCCACCCGCAGAGCCTCTGCATTCTAGGCTGTGTGCTTGCTGTTAGGCAGCTGAAGTGCCTGGGGTGGGAACGAGTCCACCTTGCTCACGGCTGTGTGATGATGCTGTGGAGAAGCCTGGAGCCTGGAACCCACTGTGGGGGGAATGGAAGGAACCTTGCAATCATCGTCCCTCTGTTCTTATTGAGCTTTGGTTGCTTAGGTACTAGCTACAGTCCTGCTTGCCTCGATTTACCTTTTTGACCAGTGGGCCTCCATTCCTTATTTTTTTTTAAATATATTTTTATTGATTTCAGAAAGGAAGGGAGAGGAAGACAAAGATAGAAACATCAATGATGTGAGAGAATCATCGATCGGCTGCCTCCTGCATGCCCCACACCGGGGATCAAGCCCACAACCCGGCATGTGCCCTGACTGGGAATCGAACCATGACCTCCTGGTTCATAGGTCGACGCTCAACCACCGAGCCACGCCGGCAGGGCCGTTCCTTATTTGGACCGCGGAACAGAGGCAGCCTGGCCTACGAAGAGCATACTTGCTCTGCAGACTCTCATCTGCAAGACTGCCTCCCCAGCCTTAGTTTCCCTGCCTGCAGAGGAAACGACTGGGCTCTCCCAGGCTGTGTGGTCCAGTACAGCAGCCAGGAGCCACATGGGACTGAAACCAGCGTCTGCAATGTGGTGAATACGTTAAATACACACCAGTTCCAAAGACTCAGTAGGAGGAAAGAATGTAAAATAGCCAATATTATCATTGCAATACATAACACAACATACAAGACGACGCAGCAGTCTGATGAGCACTGTGAAGGGTGGGAAGGGCAAAGTTTCGGGTTGAGGAGACTGGGGGAGGAATCGACCCGGGCCTCTGACAGGTGGAGTCTCAGGGGCCCCAAGCTCATGGGGCCATGTCTGACCTTGAGAAGGAGGCGTGGCTGGAGGGAGGCTCAAGCCATAGGCGGGTGTGGGTGGTGGGCTGGGCTGTGGTGGGTGACAAGGGTGGAGGACTTCTGAGGCAGAGGGAGTTTAGGAGCAAAGGTGATACAGGTGGGGGTCAGGGGCACGACAGACCCCAGTGTGTGATCTGGCCGTGAAAGGAGGCGGGACAGATGGTAGGGCTTGGAATACCAGGCTGTTGGCGGGTACACAGCAGGCACCCTAGACAGGCTGGCCGGCCGGGGGCTGGGACCCAGGGAGCTTCCCAACAGCACGCAGGGGAGGGGAGGGTGTGTGGCGCCAGGACCCACGGCCCAGCTCACAAATCAGACCTCAGGCCTGCGCCTCCAGGAGCCCAGCCACAGCTCCTTGTCCCCTGGGGAGGGCAGTTGGTTTATTCATGAGCATATGCCCGCCTCACAGGCAGCCTGCTTCTAGACGCCTCGCTTCTAATTATAGTGGGGATTCCACTGGTGCTGGAGGGAAACCGGGTTTCCAGCAGCCCCGCAGGCTCCCCTGCTCTAGCCCATGGCGGTGGCCCTGGCCCAGGACAGCATGGCACAGCTGCTGAGCAGATTCTCTGCACCCCGAGACTGGGCTCCATCCTGAGTGGTTGGCGTGGCAGGGCAATGGGGATGAGATGGTGCTCCCCCACCCCAGCAGATGGCCATCCACAGTACACAGCCTCCAAGCAGCTGAAAGTGTAGAGCATTGCCTCAAACACCTCCAAAGAGCTGGAGGGGCAGAGCTGGGTAAACAAGGCGAAGGTGGCAGGCTGGGCGCCCAGGGGTCTCAGTTCTGCTGAGTCCGGGCGACGATGGGGGTGATGACAGAGCAGAGGTGCTGCCTGCATGCCGGGCAGGGAGTGTCTCCAAGGGAAAGGAGCGGAGGTGAGGAGGTCCAGGACTCAGGAAGACAATCCAGACGGGGAGTGAGGGGTCTCAGACAAGAAAGGACAGGGAGAGAGCAGCTGAGCTAAGGTGGCAGTGGGGCTGCTGTGAAGAAGGAGGTGGGAAGGAGAGAGGTGTCCCCACGGAAAGAACCAAACAGAAAGAGACAGAAAGTCCATGGATGGACACATACACACACACACACACACGCAACACCGCCCCTGAGTAGGGGTTGGAGGCCAAGGAGAGAAGAAGTAAAGAAACAACTAGCACCAAGTGTGCCATGCTGCTCAGAGGGCTCCCCAAATAGTCAGCCTGCCCTGCCAGGGGCACCAGCCCCACCCCAACACTTCAGACCAGGTGCTCGGGGTGTGGGAGTCCAGAGCAGGAGGCATGGACCTCCAAGTCTATCTCCTCCCACGACTGTGGGGAGCTACCAAGAGAGCCAGCAGGGGGCGGGAGTCAGTGTGCTTGACCTGGGCATGCTTCCCCGCGGGTCCCTCAGGTCCCTTGTCCACCACAGTCCACTCTGCATGGTCAGTGGGATGACAGGACCCCACTGGCCAGTCTGAATGTGAGGTCTGAGGCACCAGGGTCCCAACAGGAGCTGCACATGGGATGGGGGTGGTTTTCACACATGGGAGGGCACACTCTCACATATTCACACACCTCCTCACACTCGTTCATGAGGCACACCAGCGCGCACACACACACACACACACACACCCCTGCACACCCTTCTTCCCTCCAGGGAAATGGGCACAAAGCATCTGAGTCCTGCACGGACAACCCCGCTTCTCAGCTGCCTCTTCTAGCATAAGGGAAGTGGGTCCGAGAGAAGGGCACCCCTCGGCCAGTCCAGCCTCCCAGTGTCCATACCAGAGAACCACACAGGTCACCCAGACTCAGGAATGCTCTTAGCCCTTCAAATCTGCTGCCCCAGTGCCCTGTGCAGCCCCAGCCTGTTTGCATACATTTTAGTGATGAGGACAAACTACCCAAAAAACAGCTTTCAAAAAAGTCCAGGCAGCTCAGACCCTTGGAAAGTTAAACTAGAGGATGTGAGGGAGGCAGCATGGTTGCCGCTGAGGGGTTTGACCTGTTGGCCAGACTGTCCTTTCATCATTAGTTTGGAAAGTGACAGAGTTGGCCCACCACTTTGGATTATCCTATCTAATAAAAGAGTAATATGCAAATCAGGCATCACTCCATCACAAATATGGCCGCCCCCATAGCCACAAGATGGCAGTGCCCAGTCTGGCTCAGCCCCACCACTGAAGTGGTCAGGCCTGTTAACCAGGCAGGTGGCAGAGGAGGCGGGGGGTCTGAGGGGCAGAACAGGCGATCAGAGGGGGCTGGAGGTCCCCTGCCCAGGCCAGAGGCCTCAGGCATGGGCAAGGGCGGAGCTGGTGATCAGAAGGGGCAAGGGGGAGCCGGTGATCGGAAGGGGCAGGGGCAGAGCTGGTGATTGGAGGGGTGTGAGGGTGCCCTACCCAGGCATAAGGCCTGGGCAAGGCTGGAGATCACTGGGGCCTGGGCTCCGCAGAGCCAGTGATCGGAGGGGCAGGGGCAAAGCCGGCAAAGCAGGGGCCTGGGAGTCCCCTGCCCAGCGTGCAGCCTTGGCCAGAGGCTCAAGGATGGAGCCGGCAATGGCAGGGGCCTGAAGGTCTCCTGCCCAGGCCTGTAGCCTTGACCAGAGGCTGCAGTTGGGCATGGGTGGAGCTGGCAATCTCAGGGCCTGGGCAGGGGCACAGGCAGTGATTGGAGGGACAGGGGCAGAGCTGGCAATCACAGGGGCCTGGGGGTCTCCTGCCCAGGCCTGTAGCCTTGGCCAGAGGCTGTAGTGGGGCAGGGGTGGAGCCTGAGATCAGAGGGGCCTGGGGTCCCCTGCCCAGGCCTGCATCCTCAGCCAGAGGCTGCCTGGGGGGCAAGGGCAGAGCCGGCAATGGCAGGGGACAGTATCAGAGCCAGTGATCACAGAGGCCTGGGCTCTGTGAAGCCAGCAATCGGAGGGGCTTGGGGGTCTTCTGCCCAGACCTGCAGCCTCACACAGAGACTGCAGGCAGATACTGCAGGGGCAGAACCAGTGATTGCAGGAGTCTGGGGGTCCCCTGCCCAGGCCTACATCCTCAGCCAGAGGTTACAGGCCTGGGCAGGGATGGAGCCTGTGATTGGAGTGAACTAGAGAGGAAACACCTTTTCTTACCGCTCATTGGCTAAGCTCCCTATATATCACTGGTAATATTCTTAGTAACTTGGGTAATAAGAATCCAAAAAGGCAATCTAGGGTTTTTCCACCACACTCCTGGAGAAAACAATGACGGTCCATTGTTGGGAGGGCTAAGAAATGTCATATCCTGCCCTAGCCAGTTTGACTCAGTGCACAATGCTTCAGCCTACTGATTGCAGGGTCTGGGTTCAATTCTGACCAAGGGCATGTACCTAGGTTGCAGGCTAGGGCCTAGATTCCTGGCCAGGGCCCAGGTCAGGGCTCTTGCAGGAGGCAACCAATCAAAGTATTCCTCTCACTTTGATGTTTCTCTCTGTTTTTCCCTTCTCTTCCACATTCTCTAAAAATCAATGGAAACATATCCTCAGGTGAGGATAAAAAAAAGAAAGAAAAAAAGAAATGTCATATCCTATGAAAGACACATCTTGAAAATGCCTAAAGAAAGTTGTCATTTTTTCATGGTGAAGGGACTGGAGTATGTGTTGATGAAAACACCTTGGTGGCTGCAGTGACTGGCAGTGGCTGCAGCAGGGGGGAGATGAGGCTGGTGGCTTCCCCTGATTAGACTAGTCGCCTCCCACAAAGGGAGCAAGGAGCGGGCCTAAGCTGACAGTAGGACACTCCCTGAGGAATCCCAATATGTGAGAGGGGGCAGGCTGGGCTGAGAAAACCTCTCCCCACCCCCCAGTGCATGAATTTCATGCACCGGGCCCCTAGTCTATTAAAACCTGAATTATAATAGATCTAGAGAAAAGATGTCCTCTATCCTTGACTTAGGATAGCTCACTAGGACCCAAGATAACCTTTCATGCAGTTAATAAAGTATCAACTGAGCACTACCATGTGCCAGGCACTAGGATGTGGTAGTGAGCAAGTATAATCATTTAATATTCTGTTCTAGTCTGACACCGGCCTTTCACCCATTTTACAGGAGGCAATGCTGAGTCCAGGAAAGGCAGCGACTTGCTCTAAGTCAAACAGGGAGTCAGTGGTCCTGGGCAGAGAGCCTCTCGCGTGCTGCTGCAGGTGGGCCACCTGCCAGCCCGGGGAAGAATGAGAGAAGCCGCCCACCTGCCGTTCCTGTCCCCGCATTTCTAGGACACAGGCATTGATTACCACCCTGCCCTGGAGTGGATTTCTTTTCTTTTTCCACCAAGGCTTTCTGTTTCTCCTTCTTTTTTTTTCTTTAAAGAATACACTCCAAGCCACTCCTATGATTAATTACCAGCTGCCTAATGCTCTGCCACTGGCAATTTCTGGAAAGGGAATGAATTACCTTGAAAAACATCCGAAAAGAGAACCCACCGTGAAGGAGAATTTCAAAGGTTACCTCACAATTAGCAGTGGGTTCCCGCCACCTTATTGGGTTGCTGGCAGGCCCTCGGGGCCACCCTCTGGCCCTGAGGTCAGCCGGCCTTGGAGGCCTGGGCAAAGGTTGCAAGGCATTAACAGAGGTGGTTTCCTGAGCACCTACTGTGAGTCTACCCCACCCGGTGGCTCTGCCCTTGTCTCTAAGGCATCATGTGATGCTTAATTCCAAGGGACCACGGTTCAAGTCCCCACTCCACCACGGATAGCTCCATGGGTTTCTTAACCACTTTGGGCCTCTGTGAGGGAGGCACCACACAACACACACCTCCTCAGGGGAACTGGGGGAAGAAACATATATCTAAGGCACAGAGTGCCTGGTATGTGTACCATCTCACCAGCGACAACATTTAAAAATACACCAGGCTCCTGAGCCTCCTCACCCAGTATAATTTATCTTCGTTTTCAGGTGAGAATTGACTATCCTAGAAGGAAAGGGACTGACCCAAGGTCACACAGCTGACACCAAGTACTGCTCCCTGGTTCCAGAGCTGGAGTGAAGCAAGGAGAACCCCCAGGGCTCGCCGGGCCCAGCCTCCCAGCACCTGGGTGTAGTGGGGCCCGAGGAGAGAAACCAAGGGCAGCAGGGAGACGAACTGTCAAGGCCTTGTGCCAGGGCGAAAGCTGCAGCTCCCCACGCTGGGCCCCAGAACCTTGGGACAAAGGGCCCTGGCCCACGGGAGCATCTTTGGGAGGCTTCTCATCCCTGGGTCAGGAGCTGCAGAGAGGGATCACACAGGTCGCCCTTGAGCACAAGGCCAAGTGTGATCAACCCAGAAATGCCACTTGGTGATAAAACATGCTGGTGTCCAGGCCCAAGGCCCGTAAGCTCTCTGAGGGGCCCAGCCCCCTCCTTGGCTGAAGGACCAGTTTGTGTCCATCCTGGCATTTGTTGTTCTTCAGGGAAGAAGGGGTGGTGGAAACGGGGACACGGGAAGAAGCAAGGGCCCCAGCATCCCTGAGGAAAACTCTGACATACCTTGACATTTACTGGTGGTGGGTGTGCCTGTTCCCCCGCCCCCCTGCCACCAGGGGGCGGGGGGGGACAAGTGCTGCAATCCCCATCCTTCTTTCATAGACAGGTAAACTGAGGCATAGAGAAACTGCACAAGCTCATGGTGGACAAGTGGCAGAGCTGGGATTTGAAGGCGGGTACTCCGACCCCAGCACCCAGAGACGTGCGAGTGCTCATGTGCCCACCTTGGTGTATTTGTGGGAGAGGAGGGTGGGCAGCCACAGCATCCTGGCCAGTAACAGGCCTCTGCTCACCCAGGCCTCTTCCTGCATGGCTACCATGTTGCCCAGTGCCTGAGACACACATGACACGGGGCACAGAGTGGTATAGACGGCTGTTGTGCCAAGGCTGGGGACCCCAAAGCTGCCCCTTTGCTGGGATGCATTCCACCACCCCTGCCCTCATAGCCTCTCTAGAGAGATTAGGCCTAAGAGGTCCTTGGGGGCCCTTTCAGGGTCTGACAAGGCCTCAGCAGGATGGCTGTACCCAATGCCACTGTGGCCCCAGTGAAAGGCTCAGTGTGCTGGGACACCACTGTCCCTTCCCCAAGCATCAGGCCAAGCCCAGCTGCACACCTACCTCAGCAACCCAAGAATCACCGGCGTCCCACGTTCTGGAAAGTCAGCAGTTCGCAGCGCCTCCACCTCACTCCATGTCCATCCTGCTGCAACGAGAAGGGTGGTCAGGGGGTCCACGCCTGGTGCAGCGGGAACTGAGCACACTGCGGAGGCCCAGCCGCCCACCCGCTGAAATGTTTACTGCCAGCAACACCGAATCATCCCCCATCACAGACAGGGAACCTGAAGGACAGGGAAGAAACAGGGCCTCATGACACACACAGGCCCCTGGCACCCACATCGGTCAGTTACCAGCTGTGACCTGTGAATGTGCTTCTGACCTCTCTGCGTTTCCGTTTCCTAACCTGTCAAATGGGATCTCGATACCTCAGGTGTGATCCCGGGGGATCTGAGAGGATCTAAGGATATATGGTGACAGAGCACTTGGCATTCATTCATTCACTCAAGAAATACTTAACACACCAGAGCTGTGGACAGAATAGTGGGACCTGCCCTCGTAAAATTCTGATAATGAGCAAATACGTAATTAAAAGTGATGTCTGTCAGAAAGAATGAGTCCAGGGGCTGTGCAGCGTAGACTCAGGGCTCAGGGGCCCTCTCTGGAGGAGTGAAGTTGGAGGATGAGCCTGAGAGAGACAGGCCAAGATGCATGGAACAGCATTTGTCGCAGAGTGAACAGTATATGTGAAGACGACAAGATAGGGGAGAGCCTGGCCCAGCAGAAGACTTGAGATTGGTGGGTGCCGTCAGGGAGGGGGAAGTGGGGTGAGGCAGGGCCAGCTGTTGAGAAAGTGGACGGGAGCACAGGAGGGTCTGACAGCTGAGGGATATGACCCGGGTTCCGGTTTGAGAGGCTCTCCATGCTGCTGGGGAGTAAGGCGTTGGGCGGGACAGTGGGCAGCAGGGAAACGAGTGGGGCGGCTGCTTCGGGGGTGTAGGCCAGAGATAGGTGCTCAGAGCAGAGGGAGCAGAAGACAGAAGTGGACCTGCCGGTGCTGGGTATGGACGTGTGAGAGAGAGAGGGAAGAGGCACAGACACCTCCTTCACATCAGTGGCTTGGGCTTCAAGGAAGCAGTGGGTTGAAGGGACATGCTTAACTGTTACACGGGTCCAGCTGGCCCCTCTCGGTGTGCCACCAGTACTCCCCACCCCTCACTACCATGGGACCCCCAGCACTCCAGGAGGAGGACCCCACAGGCCTGCTGTGGTATGAGCTGCAGAGTCCGTTTGAGTTCCAGCTGTGAAGGTGCCCTGCAGGTGGCTCCCACAGTCACCATGTTCCCTACACCTGCATGCAGGGCTGAGCGCAGCCAGGATGAGGCTCTTGGCCAACAGTGGGAGAGGGAGTGCACACACCATGCTAAACATGGGCTCCCACCTGTGCCAGGGGACGGAGAAGCCTCAGACCCAGGCCACCCCTCCCTGGGCAGCAGGCAGTGCTCCCAGGGAGAGAAGTGGACGCCCCCCTATAAGAGACACCACATAGCCTGGCGTTGGAGGTGTGGGTTCAGTAATAAGAACGATCTGGTTCAGGTCCTGGGTTCATCCTTTTAGGAAGAGGGTGGCTTTGGGCAAGTTCCTTAAACCTCTCTGTGCCTCAGCTTTGTCTGTGGAAAGGGTGTGGGGATGATAGGAGACCTCCCTCGGAGCTGTACCGACTGTATTAGGCTCACGACTGTGGACCCGCAGGCAGCTGTCCAGGCCTGTAGCTGAAGCACGAATTATGGTACCAGGCAGCGGCTGGCTCAGGGCTCCATGGGGCACTGGGTCTGAGCCCCAAGCCCTCAGAGCTGCCATCCGCACTCCAGCACAGAAGGATGTCTCCGTGTCCTGACCCTCAGGTCCTGGCAACCCCATACTCTGCACCATGAGAACATAAATGGTCCTTGGCTTCACTGACTCCTGCTCCCCATTTCACAAAGGAGCAAACTGAGGTCTGGAGAGGGGCAGCGACTGCCTCATCCCACTGTCACGCAGCAAGTCAGTGGCTGGGGCAGAAGTGGAATCAGCCCCCAGCTCGGGCCTTTCCTAAGGGCAAGCTGGCCCGCGGAACGCTGACAAAGAGGAAATAATTATTTTCGCAGCTGAGACAGAAGCCTGAGCCGGAAAGTGCTCGCTCACTCCATGGGCACCATCCAGGCCTCAGGGAATGATGCCCGCCATCCTGCCTCCAAGGTGACCCAGCTCACACTGCACACGTGCACTGCGCTGCCCCCAGTGCCAGTTCTTTGGTGTGGGCTCGGGCAAAGGGACAAACCTGGCCAAGGTCACATAGTAAGGACACCACACAGGGGCACGAGGATAAGAGCTCGGGTGCTGGTGGGGGACTGACCCCCTTCCTCACTGGCCTGCATTGCCCCCCCCCCCCCGGGAGACAGAGGGGTGGGACACTCGCCTTGGCTGAGTTGTATAGTGGGCTCTGCCTGGGGTGCTTCTTTGACCATCAGTGTAAAGCTATGAGGCAGAAACTGAGCTAGCATCCCCCAATGACACTTGGGCCCAGAGAGGTCCCCTAACTTCCTAAGGTCACACATAGGTAACAAGGAGCTAGAATGTGCTAAGAACAGAGCTATGACATGAGCAGGTGGTCTGTCCCCATTCATACTCTGCCCACTACCAGGCGACCAGCAGGGAGCCCACAATAGTCCTGCTCAGAACCAGGGCTGGGCACGCAGGCTTCCCAGTCAGGGGGGGCTCAGGCTTGTGTCAGGCTATGAACAGTGGCAATATCGTCCATCCACGTGAGGTCACGTGGGCTCAGTGACCTCAGGTGTGGCTCACACCTGGTGTGGGCTTGGCCATCTGGTGAGACCAAGGAGAGACAGTGGGACAAACCAGTGTCCTGCTCACAGCCTGACCGACCACAGCCATAAACATGTGGGTCCCCTGCAGGGGGGTGTTCTCTGCTCAAAAGGCACTGGGGCCAGAGTGGGTGTAGCCTGAGCCTCAGGGCCTAGGGAGGGTGGGGCCCGACCAGGCTCCCTTTGGGATGGTTCGCCCCTCTCCCACCTAGAGGACTCTTGTGGGCTCCTCAGTGTCTGACTCTCACTCTGGGGGTGGGTGGAAGGGTGAGGCCCTAGTGACTGTGAAGACAGGAAGGGCAGTGTGCAGACCGCAGCATGAACTGTGCTCTCACTCTCCCTGCATGCCAGGAGCTCCCAGGGCAGGGCAAGGAAGTAACAGTGCCCACCCTGCAGAGTGAGATGGGGAATGGAACCTGGCAGAGGTCACTTGGATTGGCGATTGTCCCAGGACCCAGATGCATCCACACCCAGCTTTCCATCCCCTCCGGCTCCTGGGATTCCCTGGGAAGAGTAGGGTGTGGGCTTGGGGGAAGCACCAAGCCAGGCTGGCTGTGGCTGTGGCTGTGACCAGCGATGCAGGCTGGTCCCGGATCCCTGCAGGACAGAGGTGCCTGTGCCTCAGGGTGTCCAGGATGTGGGGCACCATGAAGACTCGTGCTTGTGGCCCTCACCTGCAGCTAAGTGTTCAGTTTTTCTCTACAGCTGCCACGGGGTGGGAGCCCACCATCCAGGCTGGAGCCCTGGCCCTGTCTTCAGTGGGGAGGTCAAGGGGAAAGGTGGGTAGAGCCGTGTTTGATTCCCTGCTTGCCCTTTATTTCTCGGTGACTTTGAGCAAGTTTTGGACATCTCTGAGCCATCTTTGCTCTAAACAAGGATTAAGTGCTCCTCCAGCTACTCACCCACCAGGGGAGGCTCCAGGCTACCCTGGAGGTAACTGGGGGAAGGAGTGGGACTGCCCCAGGGTGGTCTATACGGCAGGGGGTACACCGATGGCATCTGTCAGTCAGACTTCAGGGCTCTTGTTACCTGCTAAACGACACATACGTGCCCCTCGTGCCCCGGTGGCTGTGAGAGCTTAAGGAGACATTGGGTGTGTAGATATGGGTGCCATGGAGTAAGGGACAGGTCAGGGAATGGTGACTGTTGAAGTTTGGGGGAGGGGTAACTGCTCAAGGTCTTAAGTGGCCAACTATGGGCCAGAAACCTGGTCAGGTGAGCACCCAGACCAGCCCTAACCTGCTGCTCCACTGGCTGACCTGACCCGAGAGCTCTGGCCACTCTGACCCACCTCGCCTCGCCTCGGTGGACCACAGCTGCCTCTATGCCCATTTTACAGATGGCCAAGCAGGTGCCGGTCAGGGGTCAAACAGCCAGTGGCTCTGCCTCTGGCCCCCACAGGAAGGGTAGCCTCTGACCCAGCTCCCAGGCTCCCTGGGGTGACACGGGCTCCCACACCTGAGACCCACGGGGGAGGCCTCCCCTTGCGTGACCCTGGAGCAGGCCCTGTCCTTCCCTGGCGGCCAGTGCTGGCTCCAGGAGCAAGGCAAATATTTACCCCGATGGTTATCCAGACGTGCCGGCCGCCCCGCCTCCCGCATTCCTGGAATACATGTTCCCTGACCTCACCACGCTAGGGGGCTGGGGGAGCATTCAGACAGCCATGGGTTAGCACCAGGCCCAGGAGTGCCCTGGGCTTGGTGGGAGCCAGTGTGGTTGGTAAGTTGGGCCTCTCTCTCTCTCTCTCTCTCTCTCTCTCTCTCTCTCAAACACACATGTGCGCACACACACACATGCCCGTGTCCATGGAGGGAGCCACTCAGCCTGCCACACACACGGCAACTCTCCCGCTTGCCAGGGCTCCTCCTCCTCAGCCCCAGCAGCTCTCGAGGCCTCACTCCACCTCAGCACAGCCCTGTCATCGGGGAAGAAACTGCCCAGCCAAGGCCAGAGGTCACGGAGCTGCAAGTGGAAGGACATGTGCTGCCTCACCCCAAACTTTCCACAGCGGGGCGGCACCACCAGAACCTGCCCATCCTTCCATGCCCAGAGCACCACTTCCTCCAGGCCGCCTTCCCGATAGGCCCCATCCCGCGGCTTTTCCCTTTTCTGAACTCCCAGGATATTTGATGGGTTCCTGTCTCTCTCCTCACACAATCAACATTAGGGGCCTGGTCATCTCCCCTGCTGGGAAGGCCTGTCATAGCCACTGCAGGCACAGCAAAGGGGGCTCCGGGGCGCGGGTGGCCCCCAGTGCTAGGAGAGGGCCGAAACCCCAAGTTTTCCTTGTAAAGAACAGGAGTGGCTGCAGGCAGCCTCAGGAACAGGTAAGAAAGCCCCAGTGAGTTGGCTGTTTGGGGTGGAGGGGCCTCCTGGGCAGGGCTGCTGAGAACTGCATTCACTTCCTCTGAGATGATTTCAAGCTGCCCCGACAGCCTGCCCACTCCCAGGCCCAAGGACGCCCAGTGTGCCTGGGCCCCTGCTACCTCCCGGGGCTTTCCACCTGCCTCTCTCCTCTGCCATCTTAGGACAGACAGACCAGCAGGGTCCGGCCGACATGCTGCCGGAGGAGGAAAAGGAGGAGAAGGAAGAATTGGGGGTGGGCGGGTGTGGAGAGTAAAGGCCAGCCGGTACACCTGCCCACCCCGTGTGCTTCTCAAGGGGGTTGGTGCATTGTCTCAGGCAAAGTGGTGAGACCCAAAGAAGGGGGTAATTCTAGGACAAAGTGCTGGAAGGGGTACCTGGCTCAGCCTGGCAGCAAAACGGGGGGTCAGGGGCATTACCCCCTTGGGCAGAGTCTCTCACTAGGCAAAGGCCCAGAGGCTTGGCAGGAGAATTATAGGTGGCACCAGTGAGCCGGGAACACTGCATCCACAGGGCAGGGGAACTAGCTTCCCTGGGCACAGGCAGACACACCCCTGGGGTCCCTCCAGGGCTTCACCTCTGCCCAATCCTGATCTGCTGTGTCTCCAAGGCCTCTTCAAGGCCATGTTGGAGTGGCACCTGCTCCAGAGACCCTGTTGGGACCGCAAATCCTCATTTACTCAGTGGGCATCGCCCAGGCCCAAGGAGTGATGTCCACCCAGCCTGCCTCTCCAGTGCTCCGGCTCACGATGCACTCTCATGCCTTGCCCTGACTCAGCCCCTTGGTAGGGGCAAATGACACCAGAGAGAGGAAGGATCCTACCCAAGCTCACAGCGCAATCAGGCCCCAGTCAGGGACTGGCTCTCCTTTGCTGCAAATCTGCATTACATTCTTACCCGAAAGCCTCCCTGACTGCTAGTCCACACCGACCAACCAGAAGCCCTGGGCTCTGGCTTGTGGGCCACTCACATTAGAGGGAGAGGAAAGGTCTCTTCTATCCTTAAGTCATCATCCAAAGAACAATTTCTTCTCTAATCAAGGGCGAGGACTCCACACAGATTGATGGTGCATAGTATGGCTTTAGGTTCTTATACACCAGAGTTGGGGTCCAGCTCTGTCGCTTATTGAGGTGTGTAATGTTGGGCAATAAAGTTAGCCTCTCGGGGCCTCAGTTTCCTCACCTGTAAAATGGGATAACAAGAATCACTACACTCACAGAATTGTAAGGACTTAACATTATTCCCATTCTGCATTTGCACAGGAAATGCTCAATAAACAAGGACTGTCATTATCCCTGGCGTAGGTTTGCTGCCAAGTGCAGACTTGGGGTTGACCAGTGTGGAGGCACTGGACCCCTTATCACAGAATGGAGAAGGCCCAGGACTCTGGAGCCAACTCAGGAGCAGTACCAGTGGATCTGCTTCCTGGAGACGGGCTTCCTGAGGGTCACCTGCTCTCAGAAGAGGGGCCCCAGCCCCTTCCCACTGAAAGGCTGGGGCACTGAGCACCCTCCAGGGGCAAGCTCTGTGCCGGGTGCTCCCTTCCACACCCTCCATCTCATCAGGCCCCATGGGTAGGCAGAGTCTCCCCCTTGTCCAGGGTCAGGGTCTTGCCTAGAGGTGCACCTAGCTGGAGTTGGCCAAGCCAGTGCCCTCTGGCACCACCTGGGCACTTGCCACTCTTTTCTGTCAGCAGCCCCGTTAAGGGCTCTGTCCCTCACTTCTGTCCATTCTGCTTGCGGTGGCCTAGCACCTGTCACCTGGCCCTGTACTGCCCATATGAAGGCTGCCCTGGAGAAACACCCCTGGGTCACCCAATTCCCAGTTCCCTGCAGCTTTAACAGGGTCGGGCAGAGACTCTCCACAGAGTCCTTGGAGGTCCCGAGTCCAAGCTGCCACCTTCTAGAGGGGATGTGAGTCTGCAGAAGGATAGGGATAGGCCCACGTCAGCCTGGGGTTGGAGGCTGGACTGTCCCTCCAGGTTTGTTTCCTCATCTGGGGCTACACTGCATGGAGGATTAGCTGAGCTGATGTCACACCCATGATTGGTACAGGGCTGGACAGCACCCTCGTCGTCAGCTCCGTGGGGCAGGCTGGACCCAGGCCCTGTCCTCCCTCCATCGAGGAGGCAGGTGGGACCATCCAGAGGCTGAAGGGCACAGGCGCTCCCAATGGCCCATGCAAACCGCCTATCACCAAGTGTCCCAATGACCCCATTCCTGGGCCAGGGCCAGGGCCAGTCTGCTGGCGGGCACCCTCTCCACACAGGCATCCCTCTGGGATTCTGGCCACACGTGGGCCAGGCCAGTCTGCAGTGATGGCCAAGGGCCAGGTTTACAAACGCTGGACAAAGGAAGGTCCTGTTCTTGCTAGCGGGAAGTGGTGGGTCTGAGCACAGCACTAATGCCACCCAGGCCTGAGCAAAATCCTGGTTCTGCTGCTTGCAAGCCAGGTGGCCTTAGCCAAGTCCCTGTGCCTCCCCTTCCTCAGTTTACTCAATGGTGCAGCGGGGAGAGAGACGGTCTAACTGGGGCAAGTGCAGGGCCAACCCTGGGCCCTGGAGGAGCCAGGCCACAGGAGCACTTCCTGTTTGTAGGAAAGCCAGCTCTCCCCCCAGGGGCAGCCCAGGGCTGGCTGCAGGGGAGCCGGTGGGAAGGTCGGGACTGTAGGGTGTGTTAATCCTCCTACTGCGCTTCGCCACCTGTCCCAGGTGCTCCACCAATGCAGTCACCCAGGGAAGCTCAACTAGCCCCATGGAATCCTGCTCACACAGAGGAAGGTTCCAGTCTGGCCTGTGCCCTCATCCTCCCTGACCTGGGCGAGAGCTCCCTACCCCCGGAAGCCTCCATCACTCCTGGAGAGTGGGAGGAATAAGGCCGGCTTAGTCCTGGGGTTACTGAAAGGACTCTAGGCGATGGAGGCTGTGGCCCGCCCTGGCGACGGGCTTCGAGGAGGTCCCCTGTTCTGTCCCACACACTGCGGCCCTGGCTACTCTTACCTTCCCGGGCAGCCCCAGGGCCCAGCCCAGACAAAGCACCACACACCCAGGGCACGTCCCAGCGCTCCCACCAGGAGGCACTAGGGACCCCCAGCTGCTTCCCAGCCGAGGCCTGCAGGACCGGCAGAGGGTGCTCCTTTCTTCTCCCTGGAGTCTGGATTTCCGCTGCCTTCTCTCAGAGAGGCGCTCCCTCAGCCCAGCCACTCAGTGAGCTTCTGGGAGCATCTCCCCACACACCTGTCCATCACTCCTGGGGACTGACAGCCTGTTTGCTAGGGCTAGGCCCCTGATGGGCTACGAGGAGGGGCCAAGGCCAGCCCCATGATGGATTTCTGCTTGTTGCCCACAGCACCCAGCACTGGGCTTGCAGGGATGAGCCCCCAGAATGTTTGCTGGATGAACGGATGAGCAGTGATGGGAAGTGTGGTGTGAAAACAGATGCAGACCAGAGAACAGAGGTTAGCACTTGCACAGTGCTTACCACGTCCTCACTGGGTCTGGCTCTACAGACCCTTCTTATATAGCAAACCCACTTAGTCTCCACAGCGGGTCCAGGA
Organism: Murina feae; assembly: GCA_004026665.1. Lineage (NCBI taxonomy): Eukaryota > Metazoa > Chordata > Mammalia > Chiroptera > Vespertilionidae > Murina > Murina feae. Next base: position 107,934 of record PVJC01000254.1, on the reverse strand, counting down.
AGTAATGCCATTCCCATTTCACAGAGCTCGGAGCTGAAGTCGCCTGCCCGGTGTTAGAAAGTGGCAGAGCTGAGTGAGTGCCGGCCCTGGGCTCCAGGATTCACACGCTGCCCAGTGTCCTGGAGAGCAGCTCCTCAGAGGCTGCAGACAGAGGTTTCCCCCAGGGCTGCAGGCCTTGCCCCCGCGTCAGATTAACTGGTGGGGTGGGCTGTCTTTCTAAGCTGCTCTGGCTCCCACCTGGGCGGGGCTGAGAACGCCTGGCCAGCCCCACCCTGACTCTGCAATGGGGAAACTGGTTCAGAGAGGGAAGGGGCAGCCCCAAGGTCTCCCTGCACACTGGGGGAGGGGGAGCTTGTGATCTGAAGTCCAGTCCCCTGACTTCTCCATCGTGGGCTTTAAGCTCGTGGCAACATGCACCATCTCTACAGCTGGGCGCCCACAGTGCAGATGTGGGCGAGAGAGCCGAGGCAGACAGGCACACAGGAGCTACAGCAGCACTCAGCCAGATGACACACAGGCCCAGCCATTCTTGACTCACGGCCACCCATCCTGTGACTCCACCCACCGCCAATGTCCCCACCCTGGCTTCTACCCCACAGCCCACTGCAGCCACCATAGTCACCTCCCATTTAGGACCAGAGAGCCACAGAGGAGGAAGAAGCAGTGGGGCCCCACCCAGGGCTGGGTGGGAAACCCAGACTACCCCGAGCTGGGGGCGGGGGCCCAGGACAACTCGGGGACACGCAGAGGAAGCGGCACTGGTGCTGACCCCTGCCCCTCCCTGCAGTACGGCGTTTTCCCAGCCTGCGCTAGCCCCACCCTGTGGACCATGCGTGTACAGGAGGAAAACAGGCCTGCCGAGCCCAGCTGGCACGGACACCCACCTGTGCCAGCTTCCTTAGCCATGTGATTCCCCACACCTGGATGAGCATGCCAGGCTTTCCCACCGCCAGTTCCTCTCCCTGAGAACGCATTACTCCTCCGTCCAAGAACCTTCAATGGCTCCCGCTGTCTACAAGGTTCAGTTCTAACTCTTTGGCCTCATATTCAAGGCCCCGGTTGACTGTGGCCTATAACCTTCCCCTACATGTCTGTGTCTCGGCCTCTGTACCTGATGCCTGGAATGCCCTGGTCCGTGTGGCCTGACATCCACCAGGTGCCACAGGGGTTCAGACCCTGCTCCCAGGGTCTCCAGGACGCCTCACAGATCCTCATGACACTGGCTCTAAAAGGCAGACACAGACCGAGGCTGAGCTGTCACCACGCACAGGGAGGAACTTGGGTTGCTGGGATCTATGGTCTCCATTGTGGCTGATAAGCTTTCAGCTGCCCCACGAGCTCAGGGTGGCACTGAGTCTGTGTTAATCATCCAAAGTCATGGCGACTTGGGTCTACTCACATTGGTGTCTTGACTCTCCCTTCGGCCCCTTTGGGAAAACAGCTGAGCCTGGGCTTCAGCCCTGGTGGACCCTAAGCTGGGTTTGGGCTGGGGACCGCCCAGGGGGAGGTGTCATGGGTCAGACAGGCTGCACAGTTGTGGGGGCCAGTTGCCTAGTGCAAAGCCCAGTGTAACCATCCTGAGCAGGTCGATTCACTTGTCTGTGTCTGTTTCCTACTCTGAGGGCAACAGGAGTGACCTCCCGGAGTGGCTGTGATGACCGTGAACTTCTGTAAGGAGAGTATGAGAGCAGCCCCTCCATGGGGTGCTGTCCTAGCGTTTGGAGCATTGAGTATTACTACCCTGGTCCCCCCTGCACCTTAGGCTCAACACCACAACCCAAGGAAAGCCCAGGGCCTCAGAGCACCTACCGGAGGGAGGAGGAGGGTGGCAGGAGACCCTGCCCCTTAGCACTGCTCCTTCCAGCCCCAGCCACAGGCCTGCTAACCTGGCCCACGTGCCTAATGGCAGCAGAGGGATCTCCGACGCCCCACCTCCAGCCCCAGAGGAGGAAGAAAGGAAGGCTCCTTCCTGGGCAGAGGTACCCAGCTTTGCCCGTGTTGTCAGCGATGGAATGACCCAGAGAGGGGCCATGCCAACATCACCCTGTCTGCCACAGACACATTGGCAGGCACCCATGTCTCTCTTCCTGCTCAGGGGTCATCATGGACAAAGCACCCTTGGCTGGGCCACATGACAGGAGTCTGGGCAGTTAATCCCAAACCTGGTTGTCCTTATAGGGTACAAAATTCCCCCTCCCCCACCCCTTTATCCATGGGATGCCCGCAGCTGGGCAGAGCTTCTTTCTCTGACCGTTCTTTCTACACATGAGGCCAGAGGATTTGAGTGACTTGCTCAAGGGACCAGCAATCTGGTGATAGATCCTAGAGCCCAAACCCCGTTCTCTGGGCTCCCAGGCATAGCCCCACTAAGAGCTTCTTTGTCCAGGCCCATATAGGTGACTGGCGGTCTGGGAGAAGATAAGTCATCAACATGTGTGGGGTGAGGAATGGGTGTGGGCCCAGAGCTTCCACCAGCGGGAGGGGGTCAGAACAGGCCAGGGGCAGGGCAGCCCAGAGCTGAGGTCCTGCTTCCTCTCTCAAGAGGGCATGATTCCTGGCAGCAGCTCCCACGGGAAATAGTAGAAGCGCCACCCTTGGGAACATGGGGTGGGACGGGGGTGCGTGGGCAGGGTTTCCTGTGGTGGGGGCGGTGGCCACTTACTAAGGCCCAGTGACCTGTGTGGCTGGGGCCCTGGGGCCAGGCCAGCATTGGGTTTCACCTCATCCCTGGCTCAGACCCAATTCACCCTGAGTCCCATCCTTCAGGCCCGCCCTGGCTTCCTGTCCCATAGGTCCCACCCAGCCCGGGAGGCAGGGCGGGCCCCGTGGAGCCTCCTCAGAAGTGCCCAAGTTTTCTGGAGCAGCCGTTTGTTTTCTAGCAGGAGGCTTTGGCTGAAGTACCACTGGGGTGTTTTCCTAGTAACTCACTTCAGACACAGCTGAGCAGGATCAGCCCCAGCCCACTGCAAGCATTCGGATCACTGCCCCCCAACTCTGGGCATAGGGGCAGGGTCATTTCTGAGCCATGCCAAAGGGATGAGGACAAGGGGAGAAGCTGAAGTGGGACCCATTTCAGGCCTCCAAGGCAGGACTTCCTAGTGGTCTGAGATGAGCAGATGTGTGGCAGGTCCTGCAGAGGGGTGGCATCCCAGCCGGGCAGCACAGCCCTCACACTAGGGACAAGGTGACATCAAACCCTCAGAGCAAGACCCCTTCACCCCACCCAGCTTCGCATGCCTGGGTCTTTAAAGTGCCAGCAGTCTGGGTGAGATGGAAGCTTGGCCCAGGATGCTATGGGGCCACCATGGGGCCACCTCAGGAGCTAGGGCTCACCTGTCCTTCAGGGAGGAGATGCTGGGAGTGGAGCTGTTGGTGGCCTGGACCAGTGAGAGGGAGAGGTTTGAATAGAGGCCCTCCCCTGGCTTCCTGGGGCACAGGCTATAGGAGGTCATGGCAGCTCAGGTCTCTCTCAGGGCTGCTCCAGAAAGCACTGCCAGGGAGAGCAGGACCTGTCCAGCTGCCCGTGGGCCCACCATGGACAAAAGCCTCTCATGGCTCAGTTTGGGGGATGAGTGCAGATGGGAGATGGTTTGGGGCTGAATGGGCTGCTCTTGTCTGAGAGCACCCCAGGGACAGGGGTGGAGCTGGGGTTCAGGGCCCCTGCCTCTACCATGAGCACCTCAAGGACCTCCCCATGAAGGCTGACAGCCAAACTCACAGCAGTCCCCAGGGCCATGCTGGGAAGGCAGGGCTGCCCAGCACAGGACACTGCCCACACTCAAACAGGCCCTGGGCTGCCTGCAGACTCCGCTGAGCTTCTGCCTGGCAGGAGCAACTCTTGAGAGGGGCTTGGTCAGGAGGCTGAAGGCCTGAAGTGAGCAGGGTGGACCACAGAGCCAGACTTCAGCCCTGCCAGGGCACACATCACCAGGAAGAGTTTCTAAGATAGCCATGTGCAGTATTGAGCCTCTGGACCCTGGGGGCATGCAAGGCCAGACCAGGACACACAGGCCTAGGCAGCCTTCTGGAATGCTAGCCCAGTAGCTTATAGCCACCCCCAGTCAGAATCCACATTCGTAATGGGTGGCAGGATGGCTGGCCTGTGTCACCAGCTCAGCCACTGGCCACCAGCTCTACCCCTTTTCTATATGGGAGCTTCCCAGCTGGAAGAGCACTGAGCTCAGGAGCCAAGCCAGGGAGAATACCCTCAAATCTATCACAAGTGCGAGCCGGCCTTTCCATGCTCTATGCGCCCTGATGCCAGCTCGCGGAGGCCCTCACCCTGGGTACCTGGTGTGCTCAGACACCAGCCCATCTGGGAAAAGTAGGCCCAAGCTCCCCAAGAACCCAGGGCAGCCTGCGGGGTCTGCTGAACCCTGACCCACACCCCATGATGGCCCCTCTCCTGGGCCTCACCTTAGCCTGGACCCACAGCCCTGGAGATGCTGCTTGATATGGGCTTGGCAGGGCACATATCTCACTGAGCGCAGGCCTGGCACAGACTTGGCTGCCGGGAATGGTTTGTCAAAGAAGGAGGGAGGGATCCACAGACACATGATGGGCCCTCAGAGGCATGGACCCAGCCCCCTCCCTCACCAGGGCTGAGGGCCTCTACAGCTAAGCCACACCCTACAGGCCAGGCAAACCTGGAGGAAGGCAGAAGGACACCGCCACTTCTCCTGAGGATCTGCTGCCAGAGGAGCTTGGGGAAAGCCCCAGAAGTTTCTGCACTCTGCTGTTACCTGCTGTGGAGGCCTGGCTCCAGCTCCCACCGCTCTGGAGGAAGGGGACCCTGGGACACAAGCTGCTCAGCCTACAAGGGACTCAGTGACATCTCCCCCCCTTTGCCTGCATCCCCTACCCAGCTCTGGGGTTCACCTCCTGGAATGGCAGTGGTGGGCCAATCTGCCTTAGGACCAGGGTCTTTGCTCTATGAAAAATGGTCCTGCCCCTCCGACAGGAGGAAAGCATGTCAGAGGTATGGATTCTGACAACCCTATGCCCCTGCCCAGCACAGGTCCTGGCACATAGTAGGTGCTCCATCTGTTGACTTAAGCAGAGGCTTGCTGGACGCATGAGGGAAGGCTTGATGTGGGCTTTCCTGCCAAGGGATCAGGGCTCAGCAGCCACTCCAGGGGACACGACAGACAGTGGCCATGTCCACATGTGCCCCTCTCTCTGGCCGGAGCTCTGCCTGTTTAGTTCCCCTTGGACAGAGAGTGCCCACCCTCTGCTTCAGGGCTGGAAGGGTTCTCTGTAGTCAGCAAGCCTAATGCCTTTTCTTGACAGGTACAGCGGGGAGGGCCGGGGAGAGCAGGGGATCAGAGCAGGGCCGTTCCCAGGCCAGGCCTCCTCACACCGAATCCAGAGGCCCAAGAACTACATGCCCGGCTCAGGGCTGCCCTCTGTCCCGAGATCTTCATGTCGCCACCCACGCCAGTGTGGCCCCCTCCCCTGGTTCCATGTCTTAGCTGCCTGGCTATAGCCAGCCTGAACTGCTTACTTAAACAAACAGGGAAAGTGGCCACATGACTGGCTAAGGTTTCCTAGACCAGACACAACACACACACGCACACGCACACGCACATGCACATGCACACGCACACGCACACTCGCTGCAGGTCAGGTGGTTATGTGGCTCAGCAGGGCAGGGACTGGGCCGGCTCAGGTTTCTTGTCTCTGAAGGACAAGTGATCGGCCTGCCTTTCCTCACCCAAAAGAATGCCTTCTCCAAACACTTGTTTTCTGCTTCCTGGACGCGCCAGGGACGTGCTGGATGGGAGTGGGGGGGGGGGGGGGGGGGGGGGGGGGGGGGGGGGGGGGGGGGGGGGAAGAGGGGGGAGTGGAGGGAAGGACACACGCCTCCTGGCCCTCGGTCTGGTGTTTTCCTTCCGCCCTCCCCACCCGGAGGGCAGATGCCTGCTGGGAAACTGTGGCAGCCCAGCGGCTCTCGGCTCTCACGCAGGGAGAATCCAGAACCCAGAACTCGGATGTGGGGCAGGAGGGGAGCCGAGGTTTATCTCTGAGGGAGACAGAAACAGGACTGTCCAGGCCTTGTACCCGGAGCCGCGGCTTGGCAGTTGGACTCCACAGCGCAGCCCTGGTCGTCGGGAACGAGGAAAGCGGAGAGGAGAGCTTCGTCCAACCTGGCGAAGCACGTCTGCCTTTGGTCTGCTGTTGGGGAAAGGTCTGGCCATTGACTAACTAAGGTTTCCCCGACCAGGGTCTTAAGGGCTGCTCTAGCTTTGGGGGCGTCTGTGCCTGATGCCCCCACAGACTGGCAGGCTGTCATCACAGCCCTGAGGTGAGCCCCCGAAAGGAGAAGGAGCCCACCTCTCCTGGCAGGCAGGGCTGAGACCTGGTCCAGGTGAGCAGGCGTATGAGCGGCTTCCATCCCGCCCTGGCCTCAAGCCAGACCCCGACGCTAGCAGCAGCGCAACAGAGGCAGGGCAGGAGTGAGGGCACCACCAGAGTTCTCAAGTAAGAACTAAGCCCTTCTTCCACGCTCTCTCACCACAGCCCAATGAGGTGGGTCAGGTCGTCACCCCATCTCAGACGGGGGATCAGCAACCTGACAACCACAGTTGGTAAGGATTAGATCAGGACGTCCAGCTCTGGCGTCCCTGTTCCAACCAGTTCCCAGCATACCAGAGGCCGGAGCCTGGCCAGGGCTGGGCACAGAGCTCTAAGCAGTACCCAGGACCAGGCCCTCATTCTCCAGGGACACACACCAGGCAGCCCCACCTCCTCTGTCTGTCCCACCACCCGGAGCAGCCCTGGCACGTGGCTTTGTGAAGGGCTCTAGGATGGAAGAGGAAGAGGCTGAGACATAAAGGAGAAGAAAATGTGGGGAAGGGGAGAACGTGGGGTACAAACAAGGGCAGAGAGAGAGAGAGAGAGAGAGAGAGAGAGAGAGAGAGAGGGCGCTAGGGTGGGGTGGGGTGGGCGATGGTGGAGAAAAATTGGAAGTGGAAGAACAGCCAGAGTGAGAGAAGGAGTGACAGAAATGGAGAGAGAAGGTGGGAGAAACAACACTGAGAAGAGGGTGGCAAGGAGGGAGGAGCAAGGAGAGGGCAGGGAAAACAAAGCCAGAGAGAACAGAGGTGAACAGAAGGAAGGCGGAGCAGCTGGGCGAGAGGAAGAAGGGAAGGAAGGAAGGAAGGAAGGAGGGGAGGTGGGAGGTGACCCACAGGGAAGGGCCAGAGGATGAAGCGAGCAGGAGTAGAGAAGAAAAGCGACAGGCAGAGGGAGGTCAGGGCGGGAGAGGGCCTTGGTATAGGGAGAGACAGAGAAAGCACAGCCGCCCACCGAACATTAAATACCTAACAGGAGATGACAAATCAAGTGGGAATTACTGCGGTAAAAACATAATTAGAAACTTGATTGAAGTTAAACAGAATTTACATAACACTGCAAATTAACTTCACACGGAAAGCATGCGCGGGGAAGGCAACGAAAAGGCATTTCATTAGTAATCTATATTTAAACAATAGGCACAATGGAGCCTTCAGAGAAGGAACTTGGTGCCTTCAATCTGAGCGAATGCCAAAGGCTTGGGGGGAGGGGGAACAGAAGGCAGTGGGTGCCCCAAGAGGAAGCGGGCGGGGTCCAGGTCGGGTGGGGGTGGGTGGACACAATAAGCCAGATCAGATTCTATTGTAGGTTCTGCCCGTGACTTGCTGTGTGGCCATGGCCAAATGTCTTACCTTCTCTGGCCCTGTTTCCTCATCTGCAAAATGAGGAAGCTGGAGAGCTGGTTTACGTGATGGTGCCCACAAGGCCGGGTACTGCATTAGAGCCCGGGAGATGGCAGAGGGCAGCGGGCAAGAGTGCTTAGGATGCAGACAGACCCAGTTCACAGCTCCACCCCCACCACTAATTAGCCCTGGCATCATGCAAGCTTCTTCCTCTCTGGCCTTGATTTACCCATCTTTTCAATGGGGATAAGTCCACTCCTGCCCAACGTCACAGAGGCAGGGGGATGATTTAGGGAGATACTGGTAGGGGCAGGCTTTAAGAAAAGTGAGTCTAAGGCACAGGATTACTTGTCCCATCCGCGGGGCACACTAATGAGATTACCAGGGCAGCCTGCCATGGAGCACGCATCATCTGAGCAGCTTCCTTCAGCTCCCCGAGTCCCCTTGGCAGCCAGAGGCAGATATCCCCGAGGGACTCAGGGATCACAAAGTCCCTGCTGGCCTCCCTCCTAGTCTCAGTGTGGAGAAGTCTCCCAAGCCTCCACCTCACTCCAGTCCCATCAGCCTCTGGCAGCTGGGCTAGTCCGTGGCCTTGCAAACTCCTGGCGGTGTGTTGTGCATGCTCCTCCCCACCCTCGTCTCACCTGGAGCACCACACTGAGCACTTGCCCATCCTATCCTCAAGGCTGGTTCAGGGACAGGGGCCTCTCCACAACCTCCCTCCACTGAGAGCTGAGTGCTAAGTGAGAAACACAGCAGATGTACAAGATGGACGCCTTCCCCCCCCCCACCCCAAACACACACACCTGCCTGCCAAAGGCAGAGCCTCGGCTGCTCTAACTGCTGAGTGTCAGGAAGTTTCCACAGTTTCTTTTAAGATAAAGGACTCAGACAGTGCTTAGGGATTCAATAGGGAGGTGTTGGGTGCCCCTCCCCCTGCAGGCAGCCACCTCTAGAGTCACTGTTTTCAGACGAGAACTCCAGGCAAGGCGGAGACCTCAGGGGCCCAAGAGCCCCAAAGGGGAGGGAGGAAGTCAGGAGAGGGAGGGGAAGCATCTTAAAAGAAAGTGCAAAGTATGCAGACATCAGGGCAAGAGGTTCGGCTAAGTCCAAGGAATGCCTGCCAGAGTGACAGGGAGGGTCCCGCACATGGGCAAACCTGCAGGGCCAGCTGTGGAGGGGAAAGCTGCTCTGGTCCCTTCTCCCTCTCTACCACCTCTCTCCACACATGGCTCATTTTATTGAGGCCTCTAAGCCTTCATTAAGCTGTTCCCTCTGCCTGAGGCGTCTTTTCCCTATTTGCCAGCAAAATCTTCCCCATCCATGAAGAGCCCACTGCCTCAGTCCTCCTCCCCGGCTACACCTTCTCCATCTGCTTACTGCCCCCCCCCTCCCCTTCCTCTAGGGTCTGAGGGCCCGGTGACAGTGACGGCACAGACTCAGGCTGTGGTCTGCTCTAGCTCCACTCCCTCCCGCAACAGCACCCATACACGACAGCTACCACATATGCATCTCGTCGGGACGCACGCTGCCTCCCAGACTCACCCATCTGAGTGCCCGCTCAGCCCTTCCACCTGGAAGTCTCAAAGCCACTGCAAACGTAACTTGTCTAAACACAGCTCCTCGCTTCCTTCAGCCTCTCCTGCCACCAGCCCTGGCTGAGTAACCGACCACCTCTGCCCTGCCAGGGCTCCTGTCTCACATCCAAGAGCCTCCCTCTACTCTCCCCCTCTTCTCTCATCCTCTACCTCGAATCCACCGGCCGCAAGATCTTTAAAGTATATTCAGACTTAAATGGCTTCCCACCCACCTCTCCCCCTACCGCCACCACCCCTACCTGGATGTGGCCCACAGCCCCCCAGCCATCTCTGAGCGCCCTTCTTGCCTGTCTACATGAGTGGGTCCCCCAGGATCTCTCTGCCTTCTCCTTCTACCCCCCACTTCATTCCAGCCTCGTGACTTCTCCACCAATTCCTTGAGCACCCCAAGTGCACCCCAGTCCCTACCTCCTTGGGTTCAGGTCTCTCTGTTCCAATGCCACCCACTCAGAGGCCTCACTCTACTCCACCTGCAGACTCAGTTACTTTACTAGTTAACCTCCCTTCTTAATCACCGGACACGTTATATGTCACGTTCGGAGTATTTATTGCCCATTTCTGCTCATGAGAATGGAAGCACCATGAGGAAAGGGAATTTTGTCCGTTTTATTCTCCGCTGTCTCCAAAACATCAAGCAGTTCCTAGCACGGAGACAGGTAACAGTAGGGGCGTGAATAAGTGAACAGTGCTACTTCCCTGGGGAGCCTCTCCCTAATGCCTGCCTGCAGAGCCGGCACAGGGCCCCTCCCTGTGCAGGCAGACACTGTGCAGGCCTTGCGCACGGAGATGATGGAGGTGGGTCTGGCTCTGGGATCAGGTGTCCCCCTCCATCGCTGATTGTACTTTTTCAGGGAAGGGCTGGACCTGATCGTCTTCGAAAGCCAGCCGTTAGCGTGGGCCAGGCCCGGTGTAAGAGCGGTGAGTGAATGAATGAGTAAACAGATGGTGAGAAGAGTGGGTGGATGGGTAGGTGAGCAGATGGACAGATGAAGGAGTAAATGGAAGGATGGCTGGATGGGAGGATGGAGAGACAGCTAGATGGCTAGGTGAGTGGAGAAGCGATGGGCGATGGACAGGTCCACCACAGGCACACAGGTAAGACTGGCGGTTTGCGTGGGATCGATAGCTGGACTTCTCTGGGGAGGACAGGCCAGACCAGTGCAGTGCAGTGAAAGTGTAGAAGCTGACTTGGCAAATGGGAGACAGCAGAGCTGCTCTGATGTGGCCAGAGCTGGCTGCGGACCCTGGGCAGCCCATTAACTTCCCTGTGCCTTGGTCTTGTGATCTAAAAATACAGATAACGACTCTTACGCAGAGAAATCCCTTTGGAGTTTAAATACTACCACAGCCACAGCTACACTGCGACGCCTCTCAACTAAGTCTGCATTAGGAACCCTCTTCCCAAGCCCTGAGTGCCCTGCTGACCTCGTGGCCTCAATGCTACCCCCACCAGAGCCAGGACCCCTGATTCAGAGTTCTCACGAATTAGGGGACCCGTTTTAGAGATGGACAAACTGAGGCCCCGCAGCACTCTGTGCTGGACACACAGGGAGTTGCAAGAAGCCTGCAGCCTGGGTCAGGAAAGGCTTGGGGGAAAGACTGGCCACCCTCACCCCTGGGCCAGATCTCAGAGAAGGTAGCAGCGGCCTGGGCACCAGGGCACCGGGGATCTGGTGTTACCTTTCTAGGTCTGGCAGCGGAGTGAAGGACCTCGGCTCTTGTCACACCCCTCGCAGCATTGGTCTGACGCCAGCAGCCTCCTCCTCGTCCTGGGGACACAAGAGAGACGGACACTGGTGAGCGGCCAGGGACAAAGACAGCCGTCCACAGCCTCCACCTCTGCTCCCACCACTGGGCTACTCTGGGTGCCTCTTGGGCCACTTAAGTAGCTCCCCAGCCTGCGCACGCCCACAAGCCAACGCCTCCTAGGAGGGTCTTAAAAATGTGTTAAATGTATCTGTTTTGCTCCTCCTGGGGCTCAGGGGCTTTGTGCTGTCTCTTTCTTCCTGGTGAGAAAAGCAGAGAGCTGCGGCCCCCTGTGCGCCCGGGCAGGGGGACAGAAGTGGCGGGTATTTTTAGCGGCTAAGAGCCCTGCAGCGCTCCCCTCGCTGGGCCTGCCTGGCTCCGGGGAATTATCTCACACGGCCGGCAGCCACTTCCAAAGCCACTCTGTGACCCCTGCCTGAATTCCTTCCTCATTAGGAATCGCTCACCAGACCTCTGACCAACACTCGGAGCCATTTTATGCGTGTGCACCTCCCCGCAGAACCGGCTGGCTCCGTCTCCCCCGCGCGCAGGGCCAGGCAGACGGTTTGCTTACGGCTGACAGGAAGCTCAGAACCGGAGTTTAAGACAGAAGAGCCCTGCCTTTATTCATTCTGCGTTCCCCGAACTTCAGTCTTTTGTGACCCTCGGTCGGTCTTCTCCGAGTCCTGTCTGAACAATGACTTAATGTTTATCTTTACTTCAACTGACTTTTTTTTTTAAGCTCCAATCTGGTCTTGTCCAAAGCAATCATATCCGTGAAATAGCTGGTTTGATAGGCTAGGTGTATATTTCTAATACACCTTAATAAATATTTAACTAAGAAAACAAAAATATACGCTCTTTCGGGCACTAATTCTAGAAACTTTTCACAGGTCACGGGAGTTCCGAAGGCCAAGCTAGGCAGACTCACTATTGTTTCTGTGCAGACGGAGAGAGGCACGGAGCGGTGGGTGCTTGGCTGACAGGACCCCAGAATTCGTTAGCAAATAAGGCCACAGGAGGGGAGGGGGCCGAGCCCGCAAGCAGGCAGTGTTTAATACTGTCCCTTCTTCCCACCGCTGGGCAAGACCATTTACCCCGCGTGAACTCTGCTGTGAGAACCTAGGCCACTGGGCACCAGGCCTTGTGAGTAATTTGGCCCCAGGAGGGGACGACCCCGCGCAGGACGCCAAGCCATGCAGGGCTGCCGAGGTGCGTCTCTCCCAGGTCCTCGAAGGCCTCTGGCTCCCCTCGGCCCCTTTCCTCCCAACTTCCCCTGGCCGGAGTTGGTCAGCAGGGCCTGGAAGTCTAATCCCCTCTCTGGTTAGATTTGGAAGCACAGAACGCAGTCCTGCCCTCCGCTCCTGTGGTGGTGGCCTCTGGCTCCCTATGGGCCTGGGTCCCCTGGGTGTGCCTTCAGGGGTAGATCCTAGTGACCCCAGAGGCCCCACTAGATAGCCTCAGGCCTTGCTGAACTTCTCTGACTCCTCCGGCTCTGCTCACGGCTGGAGACTCGCACTGGGCCCCTCTGGGAAGAACAGGATGTGGTATCAGGAGGTGAAAGAGAGTGTGGGGTCGGGGTGGGGAGTGGCCTCGGGACGAGACTTCCTGAAGCCAGATCGGTTTACCACAGTCAGTTGGGCCCAGGACGGCACAGCTGTGAGTTATAAATGTCCCTGTCAGAGCCCGGGGACAAGAGGCCCTGCTGCCAGTGGAGGCGCCAGGGCCCACGGCACCACTCCTCCGGGGCCTCCCAGCCCTCGGACCTCTGGGCTCTCTCCGTGCCTCTCTCTGAGATGCAAGGCAAAGGGTCCTATTACTGCACCCCCTGCCCATCCTCGCCTCTCCAGCTACTGCAAGAGCTCTGAGGGCAGGCACCATCGTGGGCCTCCACCAGGCACTAAACCCTGGGCTCGGCACGCAGCCAGCCACCCTGGTGGCAGCTGTTCCAACTCAGCAACCTGGTCCCCATGGCTCCACCGGCCTCTGCGCCTGCCCACGGGGGCACACACAAGATGGGCAGCAGGGAGGAGGGAGAGGACAGGGCACTCGCCTACAGCACAGGGGCAGGGACCCCTGCACATCTGGGGTCTCCTCCAGGAGACCTTCCCTGAGGCGCCATTCTCTTCGACTGCCCTCCTCAGGCTTCCTGAGCCTGGGCTGCAGGCTGCCTCTGGGGTGCTCCGAGACGGGCTATCTACAGGAAGAGAGGCTGAGTCCCTCCAGCTCCGAGACCCAGGCCTGCCTCCTGCTGGGGCCGAAAGTGAGCAGGCCAGCGCCAGCCCTGAAATTACAATAATGGTAACAGAAATAAGCAGGTCCAGGTGGGCAGGACCTGAAGCGTACACTGTTCCGGAGGCCCTCTTTAGAAATATACATAAAATCACAACTAAATATTTAGAATGAGAAAGTAAATGACACTAATTCCCAGAGCCTTGGAAATCCTGCCCCTTTCCACCACAACGGGAAATGCTTGCCCAGAAACACCTCCCAGCAACCTGCCCTCCCGCCTGGCTCCCTCCGCAGCTGCCAGGAAAACGCCCACCCTGGCCACGTATGCAGGGGAGGGGCGTGGAGGCTGGCGCTCCGTGGTGACCCGATACGTCCACCCCTAACCAATGAGAGTGCTGAAACTGGTGACGAGCGCGGGACCTAACATCACAGACCTTTATCTGGCAGTGTTCAACGTACTTTGTGTGAACTAGTTCACTTAATCCAACCACAATCTAAAAGGTAGGCACTATACCCATTTTAACAGACGAGAATACAGACACAGAAAGGTTAAGAAAGCAGCCCCGGTTACACCTGGCCTCGGTGCTGCTGGGAACCCCCGACCACCGCTGGCTGCTGCTCTGGAGGCCCGGGAGAGTGTCCACCTCTCAAGGCCCCAGCAGCCGCTGCCATCGCCAAGGGCCAACACGGGGTCAAGCCCCCTCTGATGAAACCATTCCTCCGCTCACACAAATGCTTGCAGACCCCGCACCGAGATCTGGATAGTGTAGGGCCTCCTGCTGGCCATGCTCCGCACAGGGCACGCTGAGGTACTCTCTGGGGGCAGAAGTGGGCACCACCTTGACGTCCTGAGGCTGGGGGTGTCCTAGAGATGGGTTAAACAGCCTCTACGGGACCCCCGTCCGGGGGTCGGGGGTGGGTTTGCTGAAGGTCCTGCATCATGTGGTCCAACTCTCTCATTTTACCAATAAGAAAAGGGTGGCTTGGAGAAGTGACTGGTCAAGGGGTCACCCAGCAAGTGGTGGCACCACGTGAGGTCTGAGGCTAGTCTCCACGGGGTGGGGCAGGTCACCAGCAGCCTGGGGGTGGCCAAGGCCAGGCACTGGTGGGCCAGGCGGGCCAGGCAGCAGGGGGAGGAGGCAGCCTGCCTTTTGGCCTCCTCGGAGCAGTGCCTTTGTTTTCTCTCTTTGTTTTCCCTCTGCCCAACCCCCGTGGCCTTCCCGGCTTCCCCTGATTGTGTGCAGGGCGATAAAAGGGCAGATGAGCGGGAGATCTCTGGCAGTGGGGTCACCTCGCACAGACACAGTGGCGGCGGGCGGGTGGGTGGCCGAGGGGGGCCCTGCCCGGGTCATCGGGCTCACCACCAGCTGCACCGAGCCCTCCTCTCTGGGGCGTGCTGCCTATGGCCCTGAGGCCGCTGCAAGGAAAGTATGACAGTCTCCAACTCACAGAGAAGGAGCCGGAGGTTCCAGAAAGCACAGCCTGGCCTCCGGGATTCCCATGAGGCCACGCCGACCCTGGCCCTGACCGCTCTGGCCGCCCAGGGGACACCTGGCCTAGTCAAAGCCATTTTCCCTTTATGTCTAAAACTGGCCACTTCAGACTGTTCAGGAGAAAGAGAGAAAAAGGCCAGTCAGGGTCTCACCCACCAATGTCTGGGGAACTGGGCCAGCCAGGGAGTCCCCGAAAAGTCACGCCTCTGCCCCTGGTCACAGGGGTGAGACGCAGCAGGCCGACTTCTTGGCTTCCCCGAAACAGAACCCCATTTAAACTGACTCTGAAAGCCAATGATTTCTCTGTAGCGGGCTAATTCCTGCTGAATGCAGGGCTGCGGAGAGGAGGGCATGACCCAGGGGGACTGTCATCCTGGGTAGGGGATGGGGCAGTGGTGGCCTGTAGACCAGGCCAGAGACTGGCCAACCCTGCCCTGGGATCCTTCTGCTGCCCCAGGCCTCCCCCACCTGCTCTCCTGACCTGATGCTCTCAGACCCCCCCGAGTGTGTCCCCAACTTCATTACTAGATCCTGTCAGCCACATCCTGTGTGCCGCCTCGATTATTTACATGCTGTTATTTACATCACTGCGAACCAACCACTTTCTTTTTAGTGAACCAATGCAATAGAGTCTGTAAAATTATGGGTTTGATGTATTAATTATGTGAGGTTTTTTTTCTAATTCACATGAAAATACATAGAGTTAAGATCTGGAATCCAGAGCCTTGCATACATGCTGACGTCCCAGCCTTTGTGCACCCACCGTGCCCAGGCCCGGGCTGGTGCGGCTGTGGGAGTGAGGCTCGGAAAAGGGGCTGTGGAAGCAGAGCCCTCAGCTGGACGGGGACGTGGGAGGACACAGAAGTTTCCAGAAGTGTACAAGAGGTTTGGTTTGTACCATGGGCTTTGATCAGGCTGCCTCTTCCCCTCACTTGGACTGGAGTTTGGCCCAGATATGTCTATAGTTGCAGATACAGCCACCGCCCTGCAAATTCCTCCTGACAGTGCTCCACACAGTGGGGTGAGCGCTGGAGGCAGGGGTGTGTCTCCACCACTGCCTTTCTGGGGGATGCTGGGCCTCCCTGAGCCTCAGTGTTTCCATCTGTACAGAAATAGTGCATGAACCAAAGGTTCCTCCCCTCTCTATTGGTCAGACGCCCCCCCCCCGCCCCGCCCTCCCGAACCCGGCCAACACGCCTGCTTCTGGTGATCCCCAAGCCTCAGACAGACCCTCTAACAACCCTCAGGGACCTGCCTGACCCTTCCTCTAACACCTGATCAGAGGCCTCGAGTGGCGTCTGGGGTGAGAAGGGGAGACAGGGCCATCCTGTGTGATAGCTATAAAGTTAGATAATCAGCTAATTACCAGCAAATTAGCATCCCGTCTTAACACAGAACAAATACAGTATTTACGTGAAAGTTGTTAGGAGTTTCTCTCTTTTTAATTAGCAGAAATAAATGCAGAATGAATGGTAATTAGGCAGCTGATGGATGCGGTAGTACAATTATGCCTACAGCAGCGCCCCAGTCCGTACACGCTGCGGCTGCATGCTCCTGAGGAATTGGAGGAGCCTATTATATAGTTTATTTATAAAACAAAGTTAGCGGGCACAGAGGGAAGAGGCCTGGGCACTGCTGGGGAGGGGTTTGCGCGGCAGGGCAGGGACCTGGGAGGAGAGGGAGTGTCAGTGCCCAAGGAGTGGGGGGCTGGGCTGCCTAACGCTGGCCTGAGACTGCCCCACCAAGGCCCCCAAGCGTGTCTATTTCAGGCCCCACATGTGTTGCTGAGAATGACCTCCCTGGCAGGAAGTAGGCTGGAGTGGTGTGGAGGGGCTGAGCAGCTGTTCCATGCACTCCTGTCTTTCTCTTTCCCTCCCCCTGGTCCCAATCCACTCTTCTTTGCTGGCCCTGTTTCTTCACTCTGATGCATATTCTTCTAGAACGTTCTCTCTTTCCTCCAGGAACTCAAGGGGATCCACTGTTAGGAGTAATGCACCACCTAACAGTGCTATTAATGGTTACGTTCCAGACCAGTGGAACACCCAGTGGCAGTATATGGGCAGGAGTCCTAAGAGGAGGCAGCCCAAGAGTTGGGTTTGGAAGGATGTGTAGAAGTTTTCTGAGGTGGGAGGCAGCCAAAGAACCTCCATATGCAAAGGCGGGGAGGTAGCAACTAGCATCCTGAGACTGCAGCAAAGAGCACCAGGGGTGCGGAGGCTGAGGAAGGACCAGGGTCGCATTGTGATGGGTCCTGGTGCCAAGCTAAGGATTCGGACTTGATCCTGGAAGGCGTGGAAAGATCTGAACGGAGGGAATGGAGCACTCTTCCCACACAGCTCTTTCCTAGCTTCCCCTCCCCCACACACAGAGCCAGGAGAGGGCCAGGTCGGCAGGCCATTAGAGGCAGCTGGTACAACTCAGCAGAGCAGGCATGGAGCAGGAGGCTAACCTGATTAGGAGGGACAGGAGTTTGTCTGTGGGGGAGGGTAACTAACTGCGCTGGGGGCAAGTGAAAGGGGGGTGTGCTGGGCCACTGGGTCTCTGAGTGAGGGGCCTACCTCCCTCCCCAGCCCTGCCCTGCCCCCAACTCAGGACTGCTGGTGGAGGGGAGCAGCACTCCCTGAGAGCCGCCCCCCTCCTTCCGGCTCAAACCCTTACTCCACCATTGCCAAGTGGTGTGACCTTGAAGAGCTACTCCCAACTGCAGGCCACACATTCCCGCCTCTAACACAAAGGCCTGAATTAGAATTCCTGAGAGGCAGCGGCAAATTCAACCCACAGTCCTATCCCGTGCAGCTTCTTCAAACCCTGTGACTTTCATGGGTTTAGGTGAGGTGGGCACTTTCCAGTGCGCCAGTCTCTGCCAGGCCCTCCTGCCTTGCCCCGGCCCAGCTCACAGGCTGCGTGGCACGCTGCAGGCACGGAGCTGAGAGACCCCTGCACAATGACCCCCATGGCAACCTGGGCTCAGCAGACAGAAAGCCCAGGGGTGGGGAAGGGGTGGGAGGAAGTCTGGTAGTAAGAGGGGCTTCCCTGAGGGACGGATGGGAGCACAAAGGCTGGTCTCAGCACCAGCAGCCCTTTCCTAATGCAGGGACTGCCCTTGCCTCAGGCTACCTGCCTCTACATTGGGAACACCGGCCTGGTCCTGCCTCCTGGCCCTGATCTGAAAGGCAAAGCCCTGCCCAGCGGTTTAGCCTCGACTTTGATGGCAGAAGTTGCCGAGGATCTCACAGAGGGAAGTTCCCGCTCCCAGCACAGGCAGTCCTCTAACCTCCGGAACCGCCCCCTTTGAAAGAGCAGTGACGGGCAGCCCGTCAAGGTCTGGCATGAGAGCTGCTGTCACTCTCAGGACCGGCTCTGAACGTGTAAGGGGGACAAAGATCACACAGCACCACTTCTCTGCCTGTAAGTTGTGCTCCTGCCTTCGGCCAAAATCAATAAAAATCTCCACTGTGACTGTTTCACCAGCACAAGGGCAGGCCCTTGCGATGACATTCCACCGCTGCAGCCCCCTGTCTCACAGCCTCGCCCCCTGCAGGCAGCAGTGCCGTGGTGGGGTGGGGTGAGGTGGGGGTAGGTGGTGACAGAGACAGTGCAGGGTGGGTGAGGGGCCCTGCAGAACTGTTCTAAGTGCCTCTCCTAAGACAAACCCGCTGCTATTCATCAACTGGTTTTCAGGGCTGTGAGAAATCAATGGCATTTGTGCTGCAAACTCATCATTAGGACAGGAAAAACTCTGCAATGGAATTGATTTGTTTAAATATAATAACACAATTTAACAGAGAACGGTGGGGGCGGGGAAAGGTCCGGGTCAAACAAAACCGGGAGCGACAGCTCAGAGGCCTGAAAGGAAGCGGCCTTGAAACACCTTCCTCCAGAGAGGCCCAACCCCAGGGCTGCCCCCACCCCCAAACCCCTGAATCCAGGAAGCCGGAGTGGATGCGTGCTGTGACTGGGTGCAAGGTGGCTCAGGTCTGGCTTCAGATATGCTCCTCAACAGCCTTCGGATGAACCCACAGGCCTGGCTAGTCCTTGCTGTGTTGTTCTCGGAAGTGACTTGAGCTAGGGGAACATCGGTTCAACCCAACTCTCCTTAGGCACCTATGTTCTCTAGGCACTTGTGAGAGGCCGCGGAGAAACAGACAGTGAATCCTGGCCCCAGACCCAAAGGCATTCGGTGGGGCCAGGGGGTTGCGGGGGAGATAAGGCGGTGACAACAGGAGGCCAGGAGGGCTGGTCTTCCTGGGGTTTTAAGAAATGTTGGGGAGGAGTGCTGCGACAGGATGAAGGACAAAGAGGGACAGCAGGGGGCAGATATCCAGGGGCACCCACTTTCAGGAGGGCCCTCACTTCTTGGATGTGGGACCTGCCTGCGCTGATAGTGATGACGACGACGATGATCGATGATGAGAGCTGACTTTATGAATCCTCAAATGTTCCAGGACCCTGGGAACACTTAGCACGCGTCATTTCATGGAATCTCACCATCCTATAGAGGACGGACTATGGTTACCCATGTTTCACCAATCACCACTGAGGCTCAGAGAAGTTCAGTGGCTGTCTGAGGGCACACAGCTAGTATGGGATGAAGCTGGGATGAGATCCCAGAGCCTGTGCACTAACCACTGCATATCCTTTCCTGATGGGGGCCTGGCCTCCTGTGAGTTGGGGAGACAGACAGCCCCTGCCTTCCTCTCCAGGAGCTGCGCATGAGATGCACTGACAGTTCAAGGTGGAGTCTGAGGAACGGCATGGTGTGGCCACGCATCAGGCTGGTCTCCTGGTCACAGTGGGTCAGCGCTGCAGCGTAGGTGAGGCTGGCACACGGGACAAGCTGGGTGGGCATTCAGGGTACATACACTGCAACCTCACACGTGACCTCTTCCATCTGCCCCTTCTGCCCCTGGGGAGAAAAGCTATGGGCTAGGCCCTGGAAAGGCAGGTCTGGAGAGAAGACGGGAGGGCAGGAAGGTTCAGACCTCGTCTGAGGGCGGCGGCGGCGGTGGACTGCAGCCTGAGGAAGGACTGGCAGCTTTGGGCTGCCTCACTGAACTAAGAGGGCCTTCATGCCGGCCTCAGAGTCTGTACTTTATTCCTGATGACAGAGGGAAGTCATGGGGGACAGTGAGGGCTGGGGAGGGTTCAGTCATTGAGAGGCAAGAAGATGGTGAGACCTGAATGCCAGGAGAGGCTGTGGGTGCTGAGTGGCACACAGAGCCAGAGATGGTTAAGGTGTCAAATCAACTGTCAGGTGTGGGGGTGAGGGAGATAGAGGTGTCAAGGGTGACTCGGGCATCTCCCCATCCGCTTCCCTGACCCTGCGCCTGCGTGAGTCAATATGGATTGACCAGGACCCCAAAGAGCACTGGGTCCCTCCCCAAGGAAGCCCTGCCCGGGAGGGGGCGGGGGCGGCAGGGGCACTGCTGCCTAGCAGGCCGCCACCAAGTCCGCTCTGTCCCCCTGCTGACCTTTCTCCTTTGTCAGCGGCGCTCTCCATCAATGCACCGGAAGAGCCAGAGCAACCTCTCCAGGCTGCCCAGCCAGGGCTGGGGGCAGGGCCCAGTCCGCCTTCTCTCCTTTAAGGACTTTCCAGCATCTCTAGAAAGTGGGCAGCAGAGGTGCCAAAGCTCAAGGTGCGCATGGCAAGACTGAGGACTGGTAAGGCGCAGCCCAGGACCCACTGGACATGGCCCGTGCCCTCCAGCTGGCGAGGGCGATGGGGCTGGAGGAGGGGTCTATGGGGTGTGGGAGGGGGTCCAGACCAGAATGCAGCAGCCAGCCCTGTAGCCAAGGGTGGGGCCAGGCTCCTCGGGCTTAGACCCTCTGGTGAGCCTGGAACAGAGGTCTCCAGGATGTGGAGCTTTCCGCTGTAAGACAGGGTGGTCCCAGGCAAACCCAGACGGCCGGTCACCCTGGCAGGGCTCTGAGATAGGTTCTCAGCTGTCCCCCTTTCAGACTGGGCGCCCTCTCTGGGTGCCTCGGTTCCCTCATCTGGAACACAGAGCTTGTGGGAGGGCCTTTCATATGGCTGCCATGAAGATTAAATAATGTCTGTAACGGGCTTAGCAGCTGACACTAATACAGTCAACAAATGGCAGGTGGCCACTGTTCCTGCCACCGTCTGCTACTGTTGCTGCTGCAGGACGCGCTAACTCAGCCCAAGGGCTCACCCCATGAGAGACCCCCTTCCAGTATGTATGTTCCTAATTTAATCTCACAATGCTTACGGGGCAGGGGCCACTAATTACCCCGCTTTCAGATGGGGAAACCGGGGTGTGGAGGGGCTGACTCGCTGGCCCCAGTTCTCAGAGTGGCTGAGTTCAGAAAACTATCTCCATTTCCCCTTGACTAACCCCACAGCCAGGGGCAGGTAGGCCAATGTCAACACAGTTCAGGTCACACTGACCCAGGGCAAGAACTGGGCAAACAGGGCGGCAGCGGTCGCAGGCCACTCTGGAGGTGCAGGGAATGGGCAGACCTTCCCCTCCTGGTCCACACACACCAACAACATGTATTAGGTTTTCAGGTCTATTTACCCAGCAAGAGAAAGGCAAGCCCCAGAGGCGCTGGGCCTCCTACTGCCCTGTGGGCCCAGCGCTGTGGTCCTGGCCGTTTCTGCACATGACCTCATTTCACTCCTACAATAACACTCCAAGGTCAAGCTGCTCTCCTCAGAGATGAGAATACGGAGGCTGAGGTCGCACGGAGGGATTCAAACATATCCAGCCCCCAAACCCAGGCTTCTCTGGGCAGCTCGTGTGACGGGATGACACCCAGCGAGAGGACGGGGCCACGACTGTACACCTGTGTGGGGCATGGTACAGGACTCGAGGTGAGTGCTAGATAACTCTGAGGTGCGAGCCAGTCTCCCCTCCCCTTCGCGTCCCTGTAACCCAGGAAAAACTCCAGCAGCTCAAGGAAGGGGTGGTCAAGCACCCTGGGTGGGGTATCCAGCCCGGCAGGGTACTACCCCCAGGGAGAAAAGAGGATGGGTGCCAGTGTTCAGGCAGGAACCCTGGGGAGCAGGTGGGCCTTGCCCGGACCCCTCTTCAGTCTCAGGAGTCGAGCATGCAATGTCACTGCTGTCCCAACTCCTAGGAAGTCCCCAGCACAGGAACTACATGCCCCAAAACAACCCGCTTCCAACACCCAGAAAAAAGGCAGCCAAGACCAGCAGGCACTGCTGGGCAGGGGCCCCAGGAAGCTGGACCCAGTTATTTTTAGCATCTGGATTCAAGAGGGAGGAGCCCCCCCCCACCACCACCTCCCCTGCAGGTAAATGTTGGCCCTCTGCCTCCAGCTCCTCAACCCCCTAGAGCTCTTCCTCCACCTCCTCTTACCAGGCCCTTCCCCCCCTCCCCCACCCGGGGTCTGGGGGCCTGAGCAAGAAACACTGGCTCGGTCTCAGAAGGAGCTGGACCATGGCCTAGAGTCCAGGGCTTGAGTCCTGGCTTGGTGGGTTTCTCTGGGCAAGTCTCATGTGTCTTCTCGTACACTACTTTCCTCCTCTGGAAAATGGGCTCCTGCTAAGCCCACGGGATATTATGAGGGTCATGACAGGAGCTGGGGTCATGAAGAGGCTCAGCCTGAGGGCGGCTTGCCCCCGCTTCTGTGGTGAGGTTGCAGTATTATTCCAGAAAAGAGGTCTGGGCTTCCCAAGTGAGACCCGGGCCAGTCCCCGGGGACGGGCCTGAGCTGACTGCTGGGAGGATTTGCACAATCCCGGAGACTGGGAATCCAAGAGCCTGTGGCTGCCACTCTCCTGACAGAAGAGGGTGACAGAGAGGCTGCTGCAAATACAACCTGGGCTGAGCCCAGAGCCATGGGAGGGCCCACACCCAGGGGGGTGCCAAGCACCCTAGGGCCCACACAGACCACAGGCCTGACACAGCAAGAAGGGCTCAAAGAGTTGCCTCCTCTCGATTGGGCGCTAAGCCTTGGGGAGGGCCATCTACTCCCTCTCTTCCCCAGAAGCAGGAAGGAGAGGGGAACCTACCCCAAACTCTTGGCGCTCAGTTTCTTAGCCCATAGGTGGGTCTGCCCCAGGGAGCTGATATTCCCTTTATCTTTATTGGGAAGACTCCTGGCAGACCTCCCAAGTTTGAGGTCAACTCTCCCAGCCAGAGATGCCCTGGGTCTAGCAGCAGCGCCCTGGGCCAGCTCTCCAACCCTGGTGAGAGGAAAAAAGCTCAGGATCCTGGTGCCTGCTCCAGCCCTCCCTAAAGGCTGACCTTCCACTGAAGCACTGCCTTGCTGTGGCTCCCAGATGCCTGAAGCCCCAGGGAGATCCAAGGGAAACTGAGGCACAGAAGTGGGTCAGTGATTTGCTCCGGGACATTTAGCAAGTCAGAAGCAAAGTACAAAATACTCCCTCCTCCTTCTGCCATGTGGCCTCTAGGGGGCATCTCGAGCCTCATTCCTCCACTGCCCAGTCTCAGCCCCACTGATTTGCCCCAAGTATGCCTGCCTTGGCCCAGATGGTCCCCTTTGCGTAGAATGTTTTCAGTTTAAAGTCATGTTCACTCTTCGGGGCCCAGCTACTCCAGAAAGCCCTCCCTGCCCTCTTAGTCACTCAAAGCACCTAGACACTTGTCCCTGCCACCAAAGATCCAGCAGCCTCCCAGGCTCAGGCTGCGGGGCACCCGCGGGGTTCGGTGAAGGGACTGACCAGGAATGTGGATGGGCCCTCTTCCCCAAGTCCACTTTTCTTCCTCACCCGCTTGCATCCTGTCAGCTTTCAAATCAGCCCTGACTCTAGAGCATTCCCTCTGCGTGGCCTCAGGCTGGCAACCTCCAGGCCTCTTTGACTCCCAGGGTAAACAGATGGGAGGAGAAGGTGGCAGGCTCAGCAGGAGGTGGTGGTTACAGAAGGCGGAATACAAACCAGGACAAACAGAGCCAGGCCTGAGGGCCTTGTGGAGCTCTCAGACCTGCTCTCCCAGGTCCCTGCCCCTCTCGGGTCAGTCCTGCCTTTCTGCAATCACCCGTGCCCCAAGGCTAGGTCACTTCCGCTGCCTACAGCGGCTACAATCGCCATGCATCCCCTGCACTGGAGCAGTGAGGTCAGCTGAAAGCCTGGGAGCGCCACGCTGAGAGGCACTGGGGTGCACCCTCCTATCTCTGAACCTCAGTTTCCCCATCTGAGGCTCAGAGGGGTTGGGCCAGATAATTTCTAAAGACTCCCGAAGGCGGCCAGGATGCGATGATTCAAATAAAGATGCTGCCCTTGCAGCCCCACCCAGTGTCTGCTCCCTCCCTGCACGGTCTCAGAGGCTTTGGACCTGGGACCCAGGGCAGGGGCGTGGCTGTCCTCAGACTCCAGAGCTGAGTCTGTGTGTCTAGTGAGCAAGCAACAGCTGGAGGGAAGCACCAAAGGAACCCTTCAAGGTGTGGTTTGCCAACCCTCCCAATCCGACTTGTCCTTGTAAAGCCTCTCGGGCGGCCAAGGTAGGGGGTCCCTCGAGTGCACACGCAGCCACGCACACCTACACAGGTGAACACATACAATCTGCAAGGAGCCCCCTGGACTCTGTGGGAACCAGGGGAGGGAGTCTCAGCCCCGGGAGGGATGCCTCCTGCTGGGCCTGCTCGCCTCCTGCACCTGCAGTGATGATGCTACATGACCCTGAGCTGGTTTCTGGGCCTCTCTGTCCCCATTACCTCACTGAACAGATTCATCCATGTCTCCCTTCCAACGCCAGCCCTAGTCTGAGGTCAGGCCGATATCAGACAGGGGCACAGTGGCAACAGCGGGTGGCACCTGGGTTCCACCCTGGGCAGCTTCATATTTCAGCATTTTAGAAGACTGGCTTCTCCTTTGATAAAAAGCTCCAGCCTCTGGTCCTGGAGAGACCCTGGAAGAGGCAGCATGCTGGAAAGGGCCTGACAGAGTTGGAGGCCCAGCCAGCTAGAGTAGACACCCGCAGCCCTGCTCCTCCACAGACTCCAGGTGAGCTATGAGCCCCCGCTCTTGGGCAGAGTCCAGCTCTCTCCTCCCAGCCTTCACAGAGGAGCTGCTGCTGCTTTATGGCCCCCTTTTTGGCAGAGACCCCAGGAAGACCCTTCACCTCCACTCTACTGTGTAGGGATCCAGCCCCCTACTCCAGGCAGTCTCCCCTGCCTGCCTCCTCCAGCATCAGGGAAGAGCTGATCCTCTCAGCTCCTACTGCCTTCATTCACTGATGGCATCCACCTAGCAGGCTCTACCTTAGAGACTCTGACCTTTGCCTGAGCCTGGGGCTGTGTTCCCCCAGTTCCTCAAATGCACATTTCTTTTGGTTGCCAGTATCTAGCAAACACACTCTGGCTAATGAAGTGGCTTGGGTAGTTACCAGTTTGATGTAGTGGGGGAAAAGCGTATAATGGTGTCAGGTGAAGTGGGGCTGAATCCTAGCTGTACCAATAGCTCTGTGATCCTGTATACATTTCTTAACCTCTCTGTGCTTTGAGCTTCCTCATCTGCATGGTGGGAGACTCCCAAGCTTCACTGAGTTGTTGGGACCCTTGAGATCATTGTAGTTGGTGACCCCTACCCTGACCCAGGACTCTGGTTTTACAGTTCAATGAACAACTGCTCAGAGAGAGGCAGCGACTTGTCCAAGATCACAAGACAGGTCTGCAGCAGGCCTGAGGCTTGAAAGACATGCTCAGAAGGTCTGCCAGGACAGCAGCCCCATCCTGCTCACCTAGGGAGTGCTCTACCTCATGCAGGAATGACCAGTGGGCTGCTGACTATATTCAGCACTAGGCCGGGGCAGGGGTTTCAGGGTCAGGGCAGGCTGCAAAGGCTGGGGGTTAAGGAGCCTGGACTATAGGCAACAGATTCCAGGGCGGGGGAGTGCATTCTCAGCTGGTGCCGAAGACTGACAGGCATGCCACATGGGGACCCTGGAAACCCGGCTCTGCCTAGCCAGGCCTACTGTGAGCTGGGTTTGACACTCAAGGTCTTTGCAGCCAGCCCGAACCTGCCCTGCACCCACGTAACCCTGGAAGTCTGCTGACTGACAGCTGATGGCACATGCTGGCAGCCTGAAACCACATACCAGGGGCTGGAGGCCACCTCAGGTCCCTAATCAACAGCTGTTTGGGATTGCCTCAGATGAAACCCAAATCTGGCCTAACCCCAATCCCTGCTGTCCCCTCCATCCTTTTTAAAATGACAATCCAACCGCGTCGCTGCCCTGTGTGGCCCAGCCCTCGGGGCCAGCTCCTTCACTCACCTCCGTCTGCTGGCTCACCATCGACCCATTTGCATGGAGCACTGACCACGGTCCAGGCTGAGGATTTATAGGGCTCAATTCACTGAATTCCTCATCACTCAGGGAGGTAGGCTCTCTGTCCCTCCTTTCCAGATGAGGAAATGAGGCACAGAGAGGTTAAGACACTGCTCTGGAGTCACGCAGAGAGGAGAGGCAGAGCTGGGAAACCCAGAGCCTAGGCCCAGAGTGGACCCCTGAGTCACATCAGTGCCCTCTACCTTCACCCACCAAAGGGGTTCTGAGTGTCTTTTATATGCCAGCCATATGGGACAGCTGTCATGCCCTCCACGACGTACCCTTTCACTATGTCCAGTCTTCGTGGTTTTCACAGCTCAGACCAGCTGGGGCCCTTTCTCCCCTGCCTGGGTGGAACTCGGGCCACACACACCTGCCTGCAGTCTGCCCGAGGGCTCCACTGGGCCCTCTGCGGCACCCAGGCACCTCAGGGGTCTCTCCTGGGCCAGGGGCGGAGCACTGGGCCTTCAGTGAGGGTGGGTCTGCAGCCCCGCTGGGAAGGAGTTCCAGGAGGGGGCAGGTAAGAGCCGCTGGGAGATGAGGAGACATTTGCTGGGTTGAAATGGAAGGAAAAGGAAGACCACGTGGAGAGCCTGACTTGTGAAGTCCCAGAGGAGTGAAAGTTCATTCACTACCCCCTTTCCCTCCCTTCACCAGTGGCCACCTCTAGAAGCTCCTAGAATCAGAGCCAGCTACTCAATTTGCACTGGGCACCCTAGCGATTCCTGCTGGCCAGGTTTCCAAGGACCACACTATGGACATTTACAAAGGGGTTTCAAAGAGGAAGTTACTAGGTTTTGCCCAGAGAGTGGATCCCAGAGAACAACCCACCGCTTTTTGCAAAAAAAAATATTAACACTTTTGCCTGTAGAATTCTGGGTCCGGCTCAAACCCGGATAACTTGGAAGGGCGCTCCTGGGACAAGAGAAGGAAGGGAAAGGGAAGTCTTGAACCTGGGGTGCAGCTGCCACTTCCTGGCTTTGAGGCCCAACCACGAAGAGCCTCCGTTTCCTCATCATGAAATGACTTCCCCCTGAAGGGAGGACCATGGAGAAGAGCAGAAATCCTGGCCTCCAATGACCAGGTCAGGAGCTCAGCTCCAACACGAGTGAGCAGGTGTCCCTGAGAACCTCACCAACCTGCCCTGTGCCGCAGTTTCCTCCTCTGGAAACTGGTGAGGCCTCCCTCTCAGGATTCTTGGGGAGATTTAGTTAGTGAGCTCATGCAGGTAATGTGCCAGGCTCCTCACAGGGACTCTAGTGCGGCTGAGATAATGAAACGGGTGCCACAGATCCCAACGCCTCAGGAACCAACCAACAGGGCAAGTGTAGATGGGTGACACAGACCCACCAGCTGGCTGTGCCCCAGACTCATAGGGCACCCAGGCTCCGGGGAGCTAGGATGGAGTCCCCAGGGGATGAGGAGTAGGGACCCATGAACATCCCCCGGCAATACACACAAATCCCCCACCCGCTTCTTTCTCGTAAAAGTAACAGTTCCAACCTGCCAGAGCTCTGGAGTCCAGGAGCTGCCTCGCACTGGGCACTGGTGTTCCCTGGTTTTTACCAACACCCTGTCTGGGAGGCGGGGGCAGACAGTGACTCCTCCTAGCTTCAGATGAGGAAGCCGAGGCAAGAGCTTGTCCATGGTCACTTGGCTGTTCCTCAGACACCCTCCCTGTAGACACCTACAGAGGCCACGGCTCAGCCTGGGCCCAGAGCTGTCCAGCGACTGCAGGGGCTGCTGGAAGCTTCCGCAGGCGAGAAGCCAACAAAGCCTGAACACCCCCTTCTCCTCGAAGCACGTCTCTGCCTGTGAGTGGCTGTGAGCCATGTCCCTGTGCGGGGAATGCCACGTGTTGTGAGAATCTGTGCCTGTGTGGAATGTCAACACAGAAGTTTATGACCATGTGTCTGTGAGCATGTATGTGCATGTGAGTCTGTCTGTGTGCACATGAGAATGTGCACAATAGCATGCCTGGATGATGTCTGTGTATATATGTACATGAGGAAGTATGTCTGTGCACACACAACCATTCTTGCATGTGGGCGCATGCACACCTGTCTACCCTCAGCATGCAAGGACAGTTTTACAAGTACACATGTGTCTGTGTACGTAAGTATCCTTGGGACTTGTATGTGTATTTGTACTTCTAGATGAGAGCATCAGGCCCATGTGTAACTAGGCCACCCAAATCCCCTTCTTCCTCCTGAAAATCTCAGCCCTCTCAGAGACATTCTGGACCACAACCTGCTCTACCTCCCCCAAGAAGCCTTCCTGGGTTCCATTCTCCCATACTCAGAAGTAAGCCCCTTCCCTATTTCCTCAGTGGTGATAGCCTCGCTCCTGGATTTCCAGGCTTGAAATAGCACCGGCCGCTCAACCGGGCCCCACCAGCAGACACAGTGTGAAGGGCCAGCCCATGCCGCTTACCTGCTAAGGCCTCTGCCCACGATCAGCACTTGAGCTGCTAGAGTGTCAGGAGAAGGAGGAGGGGGTAAGGAGGCAGGGGTCCAGCGTCCAACCTGGCCGGGCACAGCTGAATCCTGTGGAGGCAGAAGAGTGCACAGTGAGCTTCAAGTCTTACCCTGGGGGCAGCTCGCACCCCCCTTCAGTGACCTCCAGGTCTCGCCTGCCCAGACCCCTCTGGGCGTCTCCTGAAAGGCTGAGCTGGCCACAGAAGTGGAGCCACCCTGGAAACTGGATGCTGCTCCCAACAGCCCAATGAAGGCCATCACCATAACTTTGTGTTAGAAGCTCAGAACCAGCCAGCAGTAAGGTCAACCCCTTCATACCCTGTACCCCAAGCAGCAGCAAAGCTAGCTGGGATGTGCTGGGTTCTCTGCCTGGAGCCCGTACCCCACATTCCTGTGTTTCAAAGCCCCTGGCCTTTGAGACTCAGCTCAGCTGCCTTCATGGAACCCCCAGTGGGCTTGGGTCTCGCTGGCCATGTCTCCTCCAACTTTTACAGGCTGGTCTCCTCCATGGGCAGAGTGCTGGATATCAGGAATGAAGTCTAGCTCCTCTCTCTGTCCCCTGAAGCTGGCAAAGCCGCGTAAACTGCTTAATGTCACAGATGAATGAATGAATGAGTGAGTGACTGATAAATGGTGCAGCGAAGGTATTCAGTGAACAAGCTGAACAAAACCAGGCATCTGACATGTGTCCTGAAATCAGGAAGAATGCTGAGCTTTCCAAGGGCCCGACACCATTCCTTCTTAGATTCTGGAATACAGGGCTCAGGTTGGTGAGAGGAGGGAGACTGGGTGAGCTTGGTAGCCTTGTCTATCATTTTACAAATGGGGAAACTGAGGCCCTGCTAGGAGATCCCCTCCCAGGATTCCGCAGCAGGAGAGTGCAAGGTTGGAAGCAGAAGTCATCTCCTGGCTTTGCCCACTACCCACATCTATGATGGATGGAGGCCGCTATGGCAATTGCCCCACTCCTGGTCCTCACACATCAGCTCCCGCAAGCACCTAGCTTCGCTGACTGGGCGGATCAGGCCAGCCATGGAAGGTAGCTTCTGAGTAAAAGAGAGAGGGCCTGGGAGCACCCTGGGGTGGGAAAAAGTACAGTAGGTGAGGCCACACTCAGAAAAGTGCCATCTGGTCTGAGGGCCCTGCTCCCCACAGCGTGGAGGCCCAAGGCTAGGGGAGGGCAAGAGCAGACATGACAGGGAGCACCAGGGTCAGAGATATCCCTCCACCCATCCTCAGCTTGGGGGGTTTTCTAAGCCTCACTCCCCTCCACAAAGCCTTCATAGACCTTCCAAATGCTGCTGGTGGGGCACGCTCTGCTCACCACCATGGGTAACAGTTTGAGCCCATCTCCTAGCCTGTGGTCTATTAGCGGCTCAGCATTCCACTTCCATGGAAACATGGGCAGGTGGTCCCCAAAATACATGTGCTGGTATGTTCCCAACAGAGTCTTCATCATGGCCCTCAAATGAGAACTTCCCGAGTAAGCATCAGCTATGGAATAGATACACTGACTATGCAGGGGACAGAATACCCCATGGCAACGAGCGACCTGCAACTCTACCCAACAACAGAGATCAATCTTATGAACTATCGCTGACTGGAAAGCCCACACACAGTGGAGAACACATTTAAGGGGGCCATTTAGATAAAGGCCAAAGACAGGCACAAGGACTCCCCTGTGCTTGAGGTGGACCCAACGCGGCCCCGGATCCTTTGTGGAGGTGGAGTCTGTTCGTCACCGTGAGGCTGGGCTGGCCTCCACACGCGTTTAGACCAGTAGGATTAGATGACAGTGGCATTTTGTGACTTAGGAAGACTAGATCTCATGAGATCCTGCTGTTTCTGGCCAGGACCCTCTGGGAACCCTGCCTGGCTCTGGCAGGAAGCCAGTCCAGTCCGCCTTACTGGGGGCCGAGGAGAACTGAGGCTGCCCAGCCAACAGCCAGCACCAACTGCCAGACGTGACTAAGGCCTCCTTCTACCTTCCGGTCCAGCCAGCCCTTCAGGTGACGGGAGTGACACGAGCGCAAGGGAAAGCAGCAGAGGACGCCCAGGCAAACCACAGATCTGAGATCTCGTCGATGGCAGTTCTCCATTTCACCGAGTTTAGGGGTGATGTGGGGCGGCAGCAGCTGTGGGAGTGAGGACAGTCCTCATCGTAGGGGACAGCAGTGACTGGAGGGGAGCACATAAGGGGGCTGAGAGGGTCTGGGATGTTATTTCTCGAAGTATGGCAGATACGCGTGTGATCATTTCATGACAACTTGTCAAGCTACATTTAGGACATGCACACTTTTCTGAATGGATGGAATACTTCAATAGAAGCTAAAAACCAACCAACCTCTGGGGCTCTCTGCCTGCCCAGTGTACCAGATCCAGGCCGCCCCGGCCTGCCTGCGCCACCTCTCCTCTCTGCACAGCGTTGCCTCACATCTCTGCTCTGGGGTGCCCTTCCCCTTCCCACGTGCTTCAAGCTTGAGAGCAGGTGGCACCTCCTCCTGGAAGCCTTCCCTGAGCTCCTCAGGTCTTGCCCAGGTGTCCACACGGCTCTCTCTTTCTGGCCTGGGTCTTCCTGCGCGTGGAGTTAAGTCTCTCCTTCTGTCTCCCCAGCTCTTGCAGCTCTCCAAACAGGGGCCCTGTCAGGGATAGTCACCCCGCTTCCCCTTCCCCCGGGGTTGAAACCCCCTCCAGTAATGCTGTGATGAGCAGAGCAGACTGGGGGGCGGGCTGTGATGGGGAGAGTTCTGGCCATTACAAGTTTCATTTGTAGGCCAGCACTTTCCTGGACCTGGGCTTCTCCCAAATAGATCGGGTTGGGAATGAACTTGGGGTTCCAAAGAGGACCTCCAGAATGGTGGAGGACTTCGGGGGCCTCTGTCGTACAGTGGACAATGACACCCATGAAATGCGCACCACTCCTTTCCTCGTCACTGTCTATTCAAATAAAACAGCAAGCCTGACGCACAGTCAGCACTGCCGACACAAAGCAAGTGGCCAGACCAAGCCGAGGAGAGCTGTGAAGCCAGGCAAGCAGACGGGCATCGCTGTCGGAAACCCTTCCGTCTCCATCAGCGCCCATCCAGACGGCGAGAGGCCGCCCCCCACCCCACTCCGGCAGCTCTTGTATGACTGGGTGGGATCTCAACTGACCCCCATTACCAGGGCCCCCATCCCACCTGCTCAGTTCCCACTCTGTTCTCAATGGGTATATGACCTTGGGGGAGCCCCCTGTGGCCCCAGTTCACCCACTGCCATCTGAGAGATGCTGCCTCATCAACAGTCTTGGGTGAGACATCGCTTTCCATCCTGCGGGTGGACTAACCCAGGGTCCAAGACAGTTCTGAGGTCCAGCAGCCTTTCTGCCTTGCTCGGGGTCCTCACTGACAGCAGGAAGCTCAGGTGCCCACTGCAGTCCACTAGGGGAGGCCACAGCAGCCAGCCTGGAAGGAGAGTGCCTCCCCACCCCCGGGTCTGGGCTCACCCTGGGGCATTTTCTCTGGTCCTGCAAGCCTTTGCTAAGAAAGAAAGCTCCTTGCCCAACAAGGAGACACAGATAACCCAGGAGCCACCGTCTTCCCTATAGAGGAGGTAACTTCATGCACAGGAGGAGCTGGCTGGGTCCAGACTTCCACAGGTGGGTATGCATCTCAGGTAATGAGCTCTCCATCCCCAGAGGCATGCAAGCAAAGGAGATCAGCCATGTGGTGCTGTGGGTGCTACAGGCACCAGAACTAGAGCTGGCTTCGGTATTTCCCCAACTCCTCTGATGATAGGAATCACCTGGGCAGCCTGTTAAACCTACAGCTTCCCAGGCCTCTCCCCTGAGAATGGAAGTCTGTGGATCTGGAATACAGCCCAGAGATTTAAATTTTTAATAAGTCCTCCCAGGTGATCCTTTGCATCTGGAAAGTTTGGGGGAAGCACTGGCGGGTGGCCTTCCGAGCCCCTCTGGAGCCCAAGATTAGTGATTCTGAGACCCCACTCCACACTACCCCTAGCCCATCGGGAAGACACACAGGCAGCCAACAAACTGCATCATTAAAAACGATTTGAAAGCTTTAGACGGGGCAAAGATGTCAGGGGGAGGAGGGTTCTCAGCCCAAGGTAGTACCAGCAGCAGCTCCTTCTGAGCCCCTACGCTTGCCCCTCAGAATCATCCAGAAAAGCTCAGTATTGGGGGTGGGGGGAGTGAGCTGACAGCTGTTCAGCTGCTGCTCAGTGAGACCCGGAAAAGCAATTATCTTGCTCTTAGCAGAAAGGCACTGGCTTTTACCCGCCCCCTCCTGCCCACCTTCACACACACATACACACACACACACACACACACACACGCACGCCCATCCAGGCCAAGATACTGGCTGGCTCTGAACCCACCTCCCCCAACCCGGCCTCCAGATTCCTCTGACTCACTCAACTTCCATCCTCAAGCACATTTCCAACACTTAAATCATTTAGCCCGCTAAACCGGAGACGGCAAAATGGGTGCTATTTCTTAAAAACATACAGAGAGCGTATTAAATTATTGATAGCCATTAAACAGGGGGGAAAAATTAAACAGCTCTCAGCTCTTATCAATCATTCATGCAGTTTCCACTGGGGTGTTTCCTGGAGAGTGATCACATGGGCAACCTGGGGAGCTGGCTCCAGCAGCAAGGAAGGCACTGGCTGGATGGAAAGGGGGAGCCACTGCAGTCCCCAGGACTACCCAGGCCACTAAGGCTGCGGAGGGGCTCTGGCGCAGGGAGGTGGGCCTCCCCTCTTCACCAGACCACTGCCTTTCAGGAACCCCCTTAATTAAACCCAGCCTGCTTTTATTGAGTGTCTACTACCTATCAGGCACACGGGATACACAGATACGTCATACCCTAACACAGGTAACCAGAGGGCCCTGAAGGAGGAGGTAATCACATGCACTGTAACAGGAGCACTGTAAGAGGAGTCCTGCTGGGCGTCCACAGGGGGTGGCTGGAGGAGAAGGGACAGCTGCGTCGGAGGAGGGGCTGCCCAGGAAGGTTTCACCAAAGAGGCAATTCGTGGGTAAATTCCTGCCCAGAGGCCATGCCTAGAAGGCATTCCAGGAAAGGGGTGCAGGTCCAGCCCCAGCAAAGGCACCCGTGTCCCAGCCTCCTTCCTGCCAATGTCAGTCACTGCTTATGGGGCTAAGGCTTGGGCACAGTAAATGGAGCAGGGAGCTGTCACCTCAGCCTCTCCTCCAAGCACCAGTCCAATCCAGGCCAGGCCAGGGGAGGGATGCACAAAGCCAGCCCCCCTTCCCCCGCAACATGGACCAGTGGGAGGTTGGGGTTCACCCCAGCTGTCAGGGCAGCCGCACCTCCACCCCCGCACAGCAGATCCATTTCCTGGCTCTGACTCAGGACACCTAAGCCAGTGTGATGCAGGGTGTGGAGGCTGCAGGGCTGGGACACCACCGGTCTCCCAGACAGGCCTTGCAGAGCTGCCCCTGGGGAGTCGGGCTCCCTCCTGCCCTGAGCTGTGCCAAGGACCCAAAACCCAGGGCTGTGGGAGCCAGAGGACACCCGATCCCACTCCGCCCTCTGCTTGGGGACCATCTACCACCAGGGGCCATCTGAGGCTCCCAGGCCAGGCTGAGGCCAGGCTGAGCTGCTGCCTGTGAGGGGAACAAAGAGGCTGAGTCCATGCCTGCCCCAGCCCCTTCCCCCAGCATACAGGGATAGCGCCACATTCACCACGTTCCTGAGCGTCTTTCAGAAGCCCTAGCGTCGCAGGAGCAGGGAGCTGGGAAGAGGCCCTGCCAAGTGTTGATAGCACCCTCACCAGAGAAAGCTGCTGTCACAGGGAAACATTCTGGGGAGAGCAGTTGTTTACCACCAACGCCTGGGACTGTCAAGAAATAATCAGAAGGAATTAAATTTGCAAAGTGGAAAAGTTAGCATGGAGGCCCCGCCCCCAGCCCCTGGACATTGTGACCTAGAGAATCAGGCTGCTCCATTTTGCCTGGTTTGAGGAAGTGTTCTCTAATGTGCAGGGGGTAGGGGGCTATGTGTGCCCCCAGCAAGGCCTGGGAGATGGGGGTCCTGGGCTGAGCCTCTCTGGGGGCACATGTTTTCACCTATGGACTCAGTAAGAACAGGCTGATCTTACAGGACAGGGGTAACCTCCCGGGGTCTGCCCACAGTCTATGGGGAACACGGTTCCTAAGGCTGCCCAACACCCCTCCTAGTCACTCAGGGGCTTGGGGTGACGGGCCTGGGTGAGTCTGAAGGTCATCAGCCACCCTAGGGTGCACAGCCCCACACTCACACCAAGGGCACTGGGCTCCGCTGAGTCCCTGTTACCCATCACCTTGGCTGCTCCACAGGACCCCTTCCCTCCAGTCTCCCTCCACGCAGGCATGGGGAACTGTGCAGGGCGAGAGCCTGAGCTGGCACAGAGCAGGCTGCCAAGGAAGGTGTGTTGAACCAGAGAAACAAGACACAAGTGACCTCAAAACCCAAATCAAACACACCTGTCCCTGTTGAGGTACCAGCCCTGACTCCTCACTGCCAGCATCTCCCACTGTCAAACCACCTGTCAGTTGTGTCCATACTTCTAGAAATCTCTCATACCCTCTAGACTCCAGCAGTACCGCAACACCTCAACCTTCCTGAACAACCTCCTCTGGACTTCCGTGCCCCAGGGCCTTTGAATGTGTTATCGCTTTCTCTAACCAGCCGAGTCCTGCTCTGGGTCAAACTCTACTTACCCCTTGGTAACTCTTGCAACACTTTTCACATTATAATAAACTGGATTCTTTTTGAATCTGCTCTGAACTAAATGGCGGGGGGGGGGGGAGATGGGGGGGGAACCTTGAACAGCAACGGGGCTCCTTCCTTCAACACTTGGTACAGTCAAACCAACCACCCCAGCCCCGGCCTGCAGCCCAGAGTTAGTTCTTCTTAATGGCTGACCTGCATCGCTCCTGCTATAATTTTAAAAACCATTCCCTGGAGAGTGGGTGAGGTGTTCTCGGCCAAGTGAAAGTGAGCCGTGCTCTTGGACTCCTGGAGCCGAGGGAAGGGGCAGGCTTTGGAATTGCCAGGCAAAGGCCAGCAGAAATTGGCCACAAATGACTCATTAACTCTCGAGTCGAGAGCTCCGAGTGGCTGGTGCCAAGGTCTCGGGCTCTGGCCTGTGTGGGCCACTTGGCCTCACTTGGCTTGGGTGGAGGCGGCCCCGCCCCCCGCCAGCCATCTGCTTTACCCCATGGCCACTGGGCATGGAGAGCTGAGGCTGCCTGGGCCAGAACAGCCCAGATGTCTTACGGGAGAGGGCATGCCTTTTCCCAGGAACGACTCCAAGCCGTTGCCCACACGCTTCTGTCCTGGAACGCTGGCCCTTCCAGCAAGCTACATCCCCTTGTCCTTGCAGCCTTGGCGGCCCCTCTTCCCTGCCCATCTGGGCCCACAGTGGCCCTCGCACCTCTGGGCCCTTACCGCCCTGGCTGCACCTGCCTACCCTGGCCTGGGTGCCAGGGCTCGTTTCTTCAGTGAAGCACCTGCGGGGAAGACTTGGCACGGCTTCTGGACCCCAGCAGCTGGCACAAAGGGGGGCACTGACCAAAGAGCCCAACGTGATGAGGTTGTTCCTAGGGTCAGACTGCAGCCAGCAGGAGGAAGCACCTAGGTGTGGGGTCTGCAATCCCCCCTTCTCAGGTGACACTCCCCTCCGGCCTCCTTCCAGGCCTCAGGTCAGCGGGGATGCAGATGAGGTGGGGGCAGAGGTGACTGCCAGCCTCCTACTGGATAGCCAGGTGGCTGTGGTGGGGCATGGCACCCTGGTTCCCAGGAGGGAGTGGAGGTCAGCGCTGACTCCTCCCTCCCCAGGGCACCGTCCTGCAGGCAGGAGTGAGACTTCACCACACGCCTCTGAGCTGCCCTGAGGTTCTTCTCGGGTGGGGACTGACGGAACCGAAGGCTGGAAGCAGGAACTATTGTAACGTGATGTTAATACAGCATGCACTGTGCATCCACCTGTGTTCCACACGTAGTGCCCACCTGTATGGCGACCAGGTGGGCAAAACCACAGACAAACACTGCCGACCCGACTGGCTGCGCGTGGCGGTGCTGTGCTAAATGCAATGCACACTCCCATGCGCCCTCCCACCACACCACGAGGTACAGACTATTAATATGCCCTTGAAATGAGGAATCCACGGTTCCAGAGATGCAGAGGAGTGACCCACCCATACTCCAAGGCTGGCGTGTGTCAGCCGGGGATTCAGATGAAGGCGTCTGACCTGGGTCCCCACACGCCACCCACCTCCACGTGCCCAGAACCCTTGTCTCATGTTCTTAGAGCTTAAACAAGTCCGGTGGGCACCACGTCACAGCCTCCACAGAGCTCTTTCCTCATCTGATCCCCCCAAATAGCCCCATAAGATGGCCAGGGAGCATCATTATTACCATTTTACAGATGGGGAAACTGAGGCCTGCTGGGACCAAGCCTTGACTATGTGGCAGCTTATATGCCCCGTTATTCCTTACCACAACCTCACAGGTGGCTGCTGTTGAAAGCAGGGTGCAGATGGAAAAGGCTGAGGATGGGAGAGGCAGAGGGAGCTGCCACACTGGTGACAGAGCCTGGGCTTGTGCTCTGATCTGCTGGACTCTCCATGGGGCTTCTCCACGGCACAAGCTGTCCCCAGGGCCGGGCACAGTAAGTGCAGGCTGTGGGCAGGGTGGGGAGAGACGGCTCAGGAGCCCAGCACAGGGCCAGGCCGGGGGCTGTATCCCCCGCTCCGCTGCCCCCCATGGGGACGGGCCAGTGATGCTCTGAGGATGAACCCACCTCCCCACCGCCCTGCAGGACTCCCAGGCCAGGGCACCCTGCACTGGTATCATGGCAAACTCTTCCTGATGAGCTTACTGATCAGGCTGCGATGTCTCGGCCAGCCACACAGGTCAACAGGTGAGTATGAGTGTGTGGGTGTGTGAATGTGGACCGTACCCATCTGAGGAAAACAAGATGAGCTGGTGACTGCCTGTGTGTACCTGTCACCCTGACACAGACACACATGTATGCACTCCCCTCACTCGTGTATGCAGGCACACGTGTTTGTTGGGCACACATGAGCTCATCTGCACACATGCTTACAACCAGAGCAGCACACACCTGCATTCGGGCACTGGGGGACCACCGAGCAGGGAGGTGGACAGCTCTGATGCACACACACAGGGCCCAGGAGAGGGGCGAGGGCAGCAGGTGGGCAAGCAGCCATCTGCGGAAGTGTGCGAGGGCCCCGCGCTGCCACTGTGCTCACGGAGTCAGGCCTGTCAAGCACAGCTCATCAATCAAGAGGCGCCTGCTGCAGGCATTAAATCGTCCCTAGGATGCAGCGCTTAGAACAGAGAAGGAGCCGGCATCTGGTCCAGGCCCACCGTCTGGGTGGGGGTGGAGGGACCTGTTAGTTAGCACCCACTCCACCCCAGGCTACCTCCCTGTCCTCGGCCCCCGAGAGCTCCCTCTCCCGCTCCCTCACGAGTCCCTGCTTCCCTCCGGCCTTTCCTCCGTCCTCTGCTCTCACCCGAGATGCCTGGGTTCTCCCACAAGCTGGGTGCTGCCCTCCTACCCCCAGTGCTGAGGGCTTCTCCTAGCAACCAGCACCCCAGGCCTGAGCTGTGCTGGGGCTGCAGATGGGTGTGGGGAAGATTCCACTTCTGGGCAGAACAATGGGGTGCTGCCACCAGACTGGGATCCAGGCCTGGGCCACTCCCAGCTGCATCTCCTGTGAGTCACCTCTGGTCTGGCTCCCCGCCCCCCTCAAGTGGGGACTAAAGAGGGACCTCCTGGGGCTGCTTGTCCTGTGGATGTGCTGCCCAGGGGAAAGCTCCTCCACGGATGCCGATTAATCACGACTATTAATAATACAACCATCTGTATCCTGTGGTGGAGCGAGGAGATTTCAAGGGGGCCCAGGCCCCCGCAGAAGAGATGGGTCTCGGGTGTGCTGGGGGTTAGCTCTGGGCCTGCAAGCAGATCTGTGGGGGCTGTGTGTTAAGGAGGGGCTGTTTGCACTGCACTGCACAGACAGACACAGGAGAGGAGACAGACAGGCAGGCAGACAGACAGATGGCAGGGAGCTGGCTCATCACCCGATGAACAATAGACAATTACCAGTGCCAACGCGCTCGGGCAAGATTCTCACTGCCCTCCCCCGCCGGGACTCCAGTACCTGGCCTCTCCACTTCTCCTCAGCCCTCACCCCACCCCAGAGGCCGCAACTGCAGAGGTGAAAGGGAGCAGGGATGGGAGCTATCCTCTGTCCAGAAGTCCTGCATCCTGTTATCTGCCAGGGCCAGGCCAGCCCCCCCTCCCGTCCCGGCAACAGCACCCTAGGACTGGAACCCAGGCCACCCCCGTTCCTGCCCGTGTCCTTGAGCACTCAGGTTCCTCTGCCTGGCAGGCCTGCCTGGCCTGATGGCCTCCCTCTGAGGGATGAGACTTTCTCAGGGCCCCGTCTCTCCTCACCCCGGCCCACGGCGGCACACTGTCGGCTTCGCCTGTCTGGCTAAAATGCCGTCTTGGTGTGCACGTCCACTCTCACCTCCCGGTCACCAGACTGTGAGCTGCTCTTGCCAGTTCACTTCCACATTTCCTCAGTGCCCGCACGGGAGGGGCCCCAGCTGAATTCAACCCTCACCCTGAGTCAGGCCTGTTAACATGTTATCGTCACAGCAGCCCCATGTGGTATTTATGCCCATTTCACAGATGGGGAAACTGAGGCTCAGAGAGAGAGGAGAACTTGCCAACGGTCATGTGGCCAGGGAGTAGTTGAAATGCAAAGTAGGCTATTGGCTCCAGAGCTCTTTCCCACGAGGCTACAAAGATTCCGAATGAACAAATGAATGAAGGTTAAACACCAGGATGCACAGTCCTTCGAGCTATTTTTGTAAGTGGAAGGAAAAGTGGCCAAGAGATGAATGTCATGGGATCAGGCAGGGTCTTTGCATTAACTGACTGTGTGACCTCAAGCAAGTCACTTGTCAACCCTGGGCCTCAGTTTCTTCACCTGTAGAACAGGGGCAAATCAGGCTGCCTGGGCTGCAGGTCAGCTATGGGACAGTGTAGAGTGAGCACTCTGAGGACAACGGCAGAACAAAGCGTGATCATGACGTGTGTACATGTGGCAGCCAGGACTTCCAAACCAAACGCCCGTAGGCCCGCTCCAGTGGGGATCCCCAGAACAACGGACGGGGATCCCAGAACAAGGAGGGATCGGAAACCTTGGCAGCACATCCATTGTTCGGGGTCTGATCAGCACACTTCCTGGGCAGCTGCCCCGTGTGCGGCCTGGGCTGGCCGTGGTGGGGAGGGGACGCAGGAAGTGCATGGGCTTCATGAGCACGGGGCCAGGTGCGACCCTCTGGGGCCTGTGACTTGGTAGGGGGATGCCCCCTGCATAATGGGCCAGGGCTGCTCCAGGAGCACCAGCTGCGTCACTGGCTGACCACCATGCCTGGCGCTGGTGGTGCAAAGCAGACAGGACTCAGCCGCAGGGTTGGGGACCACCCAAGCGACAGAAAGGCAGACTTGTCACCTAGCGCCCTTCCCAAATCTGTGGCAGACATTACCAATCGATCCCCATACTCTCTTGCAGAGTTCAAACGTGACCTTGGAATGACTTTTCTGAATAGCACCATAGGCTGTCACTCCAAAACCTGTAGCATCCCCATTAGTGGAGCAACTACTACACTCTAGCAGGGGTCAACCACACCGGGCAGGGGTGGAGTCTGGACCCTGACAGAGGGAGTCCCTCAGCCCCATGTTATGGGGTGCAGTGGTCACCTCTGAGTATTGTGCTGTTGGAAGACAATTGGTCAAAATGTCCCACCAGTAGCCCCGCCCTGTCCACTCCTCTACAAGGAGGTAAAAGAAGCCCCCGGAGATGAATGGGAGAGAAAAGGGCAACCCGGACAGTTTGCTGAGCCCCTCACGTCCCCTGTCCCCTAATCAACTTCTTGGTTTTGTCATTGCCTCCTGCCATCTAGGCTGCCATTTATTTAATATTTTTCTTGAAATCACTTCACAGTTTTTGCCAAAATGTATCTATTTACAAAAAACTTTGTCCTGTTACCTTAAATACAAAATTAGCCTCGCTCAGCACGAACAGAAGTTAAATGTGAAAACAAGCGCAGGAGTACACGCATTTCGCCGCCGCCTGCCTGCTGGAGGCTCCAAGGTCCCTCTGCTGAAAAGACCAGCAAGCATCCCAGGCCTAGGCACTGGGCGCTGTCCTACACAGCCATAGGGCGCAGGGGCCTCGGCAGGGGCTGTGCTTAGCCGTGATGAGTGCAGGGCACAGGCCGCAGAGTCACCTTGTGTACTTTGAGGAACACAGCACAGCTCGGTGATGCCTGCTGGCTCCGAGAGGTGAGCCTCCAGCCTGAGGTCACACAGCAGCGAGCAGAGCGCAGAGCCAGCCGCTGGCTCAGGCTTCTGACTATGCACGAGGTTCTTTCCTTGTGGCTGTCGCCGCCTCTCAATGCCACACACAGTCACTTAGCGTGGAGTCCCTCTGGCCCACGGCGGGCGTGCGAACGGTTTTTACACCTGAGGTTAACAACTGTGATTTAAGAGGTTATTTGTCTTAATTTTCAGAAATCACTTTGTCAGGGAGGAGGTAACTAACACGTCGGCTAGGGAAGCTTGTCTTTATAGGAAATATTTATAGCATTTCCAGACAGTTTGGTGGCAAATGGATACAGCATCTGCTATTTTCCTCACTTTCCACCACAGCTCTAAAGCCCAGAGCAGTTAAAACACACAACGACAACAACAACAATACAACAACAGCAACCGCATCAATGCTGATAGGAAGGCAAAGCCGGCTCTTTTGGAGAAATAAAGCGCAAAACTGGTGTGATTTCAGAGAGCGCATCACTGCCTCCTCTAGCCGTACCTGTGCTCGTGCTCAGAAAGCCACGGCCACGGGCCGGTCCCTAAGGCCATGGTGAGGTTCACTGCCTGAGTCGGGTTTGGCCGGCCTCCCAGGCCCGGATGATGGCTCTCACAGGAAGCCCCAATGGCAGGAGAGCCCTGGAGAGGGACAGGGAGGGGGCAGCCTCCAGACATCGAAGACAGTCTACGAGCTGGAGCTGAGCCAGTTGCTCTCCTCGTGCTACCTCAGTAGTTGTTCATCCTTCTGAGGCCAGTGAGGTTCATTACTCCCATTTTGCAGATGGCAAAACTGAGGCTTTAACAAGCCAAGAGATTTTCCCAAGGACACATCTGCCTATATGGTAAGCTGGTCCCTTTGACGCCCCCAGGCAGCCGGGAATTCCTACCTCATTTCCTGTGACCATCCTTTGAGTGGCCCCTATGCCATCTGCTCCCCAGGACCCTGCCAAGCACCTCCACATTTTCGGCTCCAAGACTTTTTTCACACCCTGACCCTCAACACCAAACCTCTGCCCCCAGAATGCAGAGTCTGAAGAAGGAGGCAGAGTTGCTATAGGACTCTCAGGGCCTTTTGCTCCAACCTGGTGTCTCAGAGCGGGGAGCCCCAAGGCCCAGGGAGGAGAGAGGAGAGGATATGTTTGGGGTTACGAAGCTGGCTGATGACAAAATAAAGGGAACCAGATTTGTGGTTACAAATCCCAAACATGTCGCTACTCCCTCTGACCTTGGCACTTTGGCCCAGCCACACGGGGAGCCGTCCTCGCTGCTTCCTAATAAGAAGTCAGTACAGCTCAGAGGGGGGCTTGGTAGCGAGACCTAGGGCTCGGGCCCGCCAATGGCACATGGTGCTCGTGTTCCCAGCTGGACATCTCGAGTCCAGCCAGCCCAGCCTTTCAGACAGAGCCTCCCACTCCCTCCCACCGAGGCTGCAGGCACTGCCCACCACACCCTCCCACCAGCCAGGGAACCGGAAAGCCTTCTTCCATGATGCACTGGGACAAACCCCAGACCGGACTCAGAGGGAGAACCCACTTACACAGCCTGCCTGGAGGCTGGCAGAGAGCCCCCCTCAGAGAGCTGTGCCAGACTGAGGCCTGGCGCTCCCCATGTCACCACTCCCGAGCAGTCCTCAACACTCGCGTTTTGACAGACATTGCAAACGCATGTGTCCAGTTAGCTCTGTCCCCCAAGATCCTGGTCTCCCTCCACCCTTCCAGTGCCTGGCCTCTGGGAACCAACTGCTCTCCGCACTCCCAACCCAGGCATCAAACCCAAAAGTCAAGGAGCCTCCTTGATTCTGATGCTCCCTCTTAGCCGAGCCATCTGCCCTTTCCACGACTGGCTCACCCGTCCTGCGTTCCCTTTTTCCTTTTTTGTTGAATTTATTGGGGTGACATTGGTTAATAAACTTATATAGGCTTTAGGTGTGCAATTCATACTACATCATCTGTACATTGTATAGTGTTCACCCTTCCTGGGTTCTAATC
Organism: Murina feae; assembly: GCA_004026665.1. Lineage (NCBI taxonomy): Eukaryota > Metazoa > Chordata > Mammalia > Chiroptera > Vespertilionidae > Murina > Murina feae. The sequence continues at coordinate 65,007 of PVJC01000254.1, read as the reverse complement.
TGCCCACCTCTTGCCAGCCCCTTTGCCTGGCAAAGGCAACAGCCCCTCACTGGCCTCCCACTCTCACTGCCCCCCTGCTCTTTTTCCTAGCTGTAAAGTACATCTTTTCCTGTTTATGTGCTCCCCAAGGCATCTCCCATGGCCCACATGGCCTGCCTCCGGGCCCTGCTCACCTCACCTGATGCCCATCACCAGCGCTGCCCCACTGATTTCCCTGCCCCAGGGCCTTTGCATCTTACCGTCTCCTCCCCGCACCATGGCGGCTCTATTTCATTTAATTCTCTCATTGGGTCCTTCCAGATTGTCCTTGTCTAAAATGCAGTCTCTCCATAACACACCACTCCATATTTTCCCTGGATTGCAGGTACTGCAAGATGGTGATTACTTCTGTAGGTACTGACTTGTTATCTGCCTCTCGCCCCCAACCTGACGATGTTAGGTTCAGCCCCTTGTCAGGCTGGCTCCCTGCATTATATCCAGTGGTTAGAACAGTGTCTGGCACAAAACTGATGCTCATAAGTGTTTGTTGAATGAACAAGTGAGTGAACATCCATGATCGCATTAGCCCCTTGGCCCCCCCCCCCCCCAAGCCAGGGTGGGAATTATCCCACTTCAAGGGTGAAGGCTTGGATGAGGTGTCGAGAGGCACCCTACACACCTGGGAGCCACGATGGTGAAAATGGCAGCATACTGGTTCAGGACCAGGCCGCCTAACGCCTAGACCAGGGAAGGCATGAGGATTAAGAGAATAAAAGCCCATGAAAAACGCATGAAATTGTGTGGCTCCAATATTTCTCTTGCAGCTTGAAATGTCGCCTCTCTGAAAACCACATCCTGCCCCTTGTGAGCCAGCCTTGGCCTCAGCTCTCAGCTATGGGCAGCTTCGCCGAGGCCGCCCTCAGGCTCCCCTCTGAGAGGGTCCTGGAGTTCACTGGCCCAACCTTCCTGCCTCGAGATGATGGGGGCAGCCTGGGGGCCAAAGGAGGCCTCCTCTCAGGGTGGGGCAGAAGGAAGGGGCTGAGCCAAATGCAGGTCACGCTGCTGCGCCCACAGCCCTCCCAGGGCTAAAAATAACCCTGTTTACACACTTCCAGAGCTGGGTTTCTGCCGCCCTGTCAGGAGGGCTGGAGACTTCACTATGCCCCACGTCCCCACTGCACACCTTCTACTGGGCTGGCAAGGACCATGGTTTTGGGACTTGTTTGCTTGGGCGGTTGTAGGTAGAGGGAGGTGAGGAAAGATGCCTGAGCTGCGATTCCAGGAGGAGACTGCTGGCAGACAGCTCCTCCTCCCAGAGATGAGAGATGCAGGAGAGCAGGAGCAGCAGCAATAGCGGAGGTGGCCCAGCCAGCTCATCCCAAAGTTTTGGGGGCCACTGTGCCTTGGGGAAGCCTGGGAGCGGCCGCGGGTCCTCCCTGTGTATGTAACCCGGGGCAGGCCACTTCCCCTCTCTGGTCCTCAGTAACCTCTCTGTGTTGTGGCAACTGGTGGCAAATAACTAACACCTTGTTCCTGACATCATGTGCCCTGAGTGTGCAGGGCTGACAGTCCCTCCTCAACGTGTGTGTGTGTGTGTGTGTGTGTGTGTATTGGGGGGTTGGGGGGGGGGCAGACAGTGCCAGAGACAGAGCAGGCTCCTGGGGCCTGGGGCTCGTCTTTGGGATTACAGGCACACCTGCCAGGATGGCCGTCACCTGGCCACCCTCTTCCCTGCCTGCCCCGGTTCACCCAAATGGACTTTGACACCGGAGGGGCAGGTGCCAGTCGCCGGCTAGAGATAGCCCCTCCTCCTGGGCAAACAGGCCCTTCTCCACCCCACGGCGCCCGTCAATGTGGCCATGCCAAGAAACACGCAGGCTGCCAGGGGGAGCGGCATGTCGGTCAGCCACCCTCCTTGGGCAGGCAGCGCCTGGCAAGCAACGCTGGCCCCCTCACCCAACATGGCCACTGTGGTGAGGAGCTCAGGCTCCCCAGGATCCAGCAACTCCTGCTTTTCTTCTCCCACTGGAGAGGCCAGATGGTAACAAAGTCCGTGCCTGTGGCCTGACTTGGGGCTGTGCCTTCTGACAGCAGTCCTGGCACCATGAGCCTTCGCAGGTGCTGTTCCCTCTGCCTCAGATGCCTTTCCCACTCCTCCCAGCGGAGTGAGCTCAGCGCTGACAGTGCCCTGTGCCTTGTCATTAGACAGCCAGTAACTCCCCCTGATCACCTGAAAAGGAAGGGGCTTGGGAACAGTCTGCTCACTTCACTCGGCCTTCTCTCCTCCTTGTGATGAAGTCCACCCGCTACAGTGCCCTGGGCATCACTCCACAATTCTGCAACCTGTAATCAGCTCCACCATTTGCCTCCAAAGGCATCTGCCCTCTGGCCTTTGTATCTCATCAGGCCTCACCGAGAGACCTAAATACACCTGCTCAGATATGCAGAGAGAGGCCAGCATCTGCACGGCTAAACAGAAGCTCAGGGGGTTCTGTGTGCAGAAGCCCCAAGGGTCCAGGGCACCCCAACACGCTTGGAACTTACTTCCCTAGGAAATCACTGCAACCATGGCCCTGCAGACCACCCCACCCCTGCTGCGCCCCCGGCTCCTGAGCCCAGGCCCTACTGGGAGGGCAGCTCACGCCCTCTCTACGGGGCAGCAGCAGGATTCCTCAGGGCCTCTGTGAGAACCGCTGCCAAGTGGCCACGACAGTGATCATTCTACGAATCTGATCCGGTTACGTCACTCCTCACCTCCAGATCTTTTTTTGTTGAACCTGTATCAAGGATACACTCTAAGGCATGATGGCATGTAAAGCCCTTTAAGACATGATCGGCCATCGCTGAGTTCCCTGGCCTTGCCTCCTACCCATCCAGGCCTGATGCCGTCTGCTGTCCCCTTTGTGCTGAGCATTCCCTGCCTCACCCTTTGGGGGGGTAGCTTGAAGGTCACCTCTTCCTGGAAGTACTCCCAGAATGCCTTCCCAGAAGGCTGGCCTGCGCTGCTCCATGGGGGACAGTTCTCACCACGGCCACTAGGCTTCTTGCTATAGGATGTTGCTGGCTGTGAGCTCCTGGGTCAAACCAGGATCACTCCTCATTCAGAGCCTGGTCCCCGGCTGGCACTCAACAGCACACATGTTCTGAGGATCACCAGGCACGGCCTACAAGACCTGAATCAGGTGGGCACGAGAACTCCCACTGTGGTGACACAGAAAGGGATGCTCAGAGGGGCTGAGGATTTGTTCAGGTCCTGTACAGTGGTGGGACCCACTCAGGATGGAATCAGTCGGCACCGGTGTTCCTACCTGCCTCCAGCCTCCAGGCAGTGGAAAGACCCCAGCGCCCAGCCCACAGGGGCGAGTTACTGGGTGGGAGGGAACACGTCCTCCACGCCCAACCCACGGTGGGGGGGAGGGTTATGGAAAGAGATGCCTCTCGGGGAAGTCACGAGTGGCAGCGTCCCAGGCTCAGCACCTGGATCTCGTAGGGAGGATCACGGAGGCCTGAAGGGGTGCGGAGAGAGCCTGGGAGAGGCCTGGACCCAGACACCACTTCTCCTGCTTCCAGCACGTGTCTCTCTGTCTTTCCCACACCTCAGCCTAACAAGGTTGCTTCCTCTTCCCTGAAGCCCCAGGAGACCTGGCAACCCTGCCTTCATTTCAAAGCAAACACAGATAAAGAGCAGCAGTAAATCCTGGGGTTCCCATGAAGCCATGGGAGGAACACATTAAAGGCAGATTGGGGAGAACCCCTGTCCAGTGGGGTGGGGGACCCTGTGCCCAGGAGTCCCCGAGGAGCACTGGCCTCCCAGCATGGGCACACCCAACTCCCAGTCCCTCAGGGTGGGCCCCAGCAAGTCCACGCAGCCATGGCTGCATCAGAATGCACCCTCACCCGTCCTCCAAAGGGCCCAGAGGTCCCTCACTATGTTTCTAAGGCCATGGTTCTGGGGTGGGTGTCCAGGAGGCTGCAGGCCTTGCTGGCTCTCATTTGAACCCTGGCCGGCTGCTGGAACTTGCTGACAGAGTGATTCCTATCTGGCTCATCTGCCACATGGTGCCCACCTTCTCCTGCCAAACCTCGGGAGCCAACCCTGACACTCCATACTCAAGTCCCGAGTCTCAGAATGTCTCCAGCCCCTAGAAGTTACCAATAAAACTTCAACCCACCTACTGCCCACCCTGCTAATTAACTTTCCTGCTAACGACCTGACCGCACAGTTCCAGTCCTCTGCAGGGCGTCAGACTAGGCCCGCCCACATGCCACCTCCTCTCCCCAGGCACCTGAGGCCCACTGCACAAGAGCCCCGGCTCAGCAGCATTTGGGCTCAGATCCCAGCTCTGCTGCCTCCGGGCTGCATAAGTCTGGACGCCCTCCTTCACCTCTCTGAATCCCACCCGTATGGCGGGCTCTCAGGTCACGGGAGGGCTAAGTGAAATAACTGCGCCAAAGTAATGCCAGTATTGGCCAGATGCTCACAGTGGACCAGATCCTGTTCTAAGCTCGGTACCAGCACTAATTCATTCATGCTCACAAGATCCTCCAGAGGTAGGTGTTTCTGCCACTAAATCCCCATTTCACAGATGAAGAAACTGAGGCACAGAGTCACTGAGTTACTTCTCTGAGGTTGCCCAGCTGGTGAGCATGGGAGCTTGGATTTGACCCCAGCAGTCTGGCTCCAGAGCCCACGCACTGACCACATGTCCTGCTGTCTCCAGGAGCTTCTACCTTCTCTCCAATGCCACTGCGGCCTAGCCCTGCCAAGCCGCACTCGCCCTAAACTCCAAGGCCATCGTGCTTCTGGGCCTGAGTGCCCCTGACTAATAGGTCCTCCTCCCTGGTCTACCTGGCAGACACTGACTGCTACATGAGCTGCAGAACTCCCACCTTCCTCTGACCCTTGACCCTCAGACATGATGCCTTGACTACACCCCACGCCCTAGCTTCCGTCAGAGCCCCTACAACTGACAAGGGCAGGGCCCAGTGGCGTCCTGGACCCAGCACAGACTCAATAGATGCTCGTGGAGTAGCTGAGTGGCCCATGGGGTCAGGTCCAAACAGCCTCTGGCTTTGCCCGTCCTCCCAACCACGTTGCCTGGGCAGCTCTCAGCAGCGAGGCCCCGCACAAGGCCCCAGGCCGAGTGTGGAGGTCCCTCAGCAGCACGTCTTCTCCACACTCCTGGGGTGCACTTAGCGACTAGGGAGCCTGCAGAGAGGGGCCGTGAAGACCACATATGTAGTGAGCACAAAAGCCCAAAGTGACAGAAATTGATAAAAACTTCACCGCACTGCTGACACCCCATATATCAAAGGCCCCAAATCTCATTCTCTGCTTGCCTCCAATTTCTATCAGGGCTTGCCAGCTGCACATTTATTGAGAAGTTTGTGATCTGACAGGCACTGTATTACCAACATTAATGATGCATCAGTCTCTAGAATTACTGAGGAAACAGTCCAATTGATTTTATTATTATCTTGAGTTCTCATTCCAGGCAGCTTGCTACCAGAGTTTCTGAGCAAGGACCAATGTAAATAAAGGCTGTGGGGCCAGGGCTGACCTCAGGTGGGAGAGCCTGGGTTTGTCCTGAGCCCCTAGGTGAGTGCCAAGCATGGAATGGAATCCCGGCGGAGAGACGAGCTGGGGACAAACAGGAGCTCAGGCCAGGCCTCCCATTCATGCTGCAAAGATGGAGGTGGCTGGCAAGAGGCAGAAATAGCCATTGATGTCATCTGTCACCTGCCCCTTGGCTGGGGCAGAGAGCTGACCCCATGGGTCACTCAGCTACTCCACGAGCATTTATTGAGTCTGTGCTGAGTCCAGGACACCACTGGGCCCTGCCCTTGTCAGTTGTAGGGGCTCTGACGGAAGCCTAGGGCGTGGGGAGTAGTCAAGGGGTCATGTCTACCTGAGGGTCAAGGGTCAGAGGAAAGCAGGGATGAGCCCATGCTCACACAAACCTGGCAGCCCAGCTTGCTCCTGGGGGCAAGTGGAAGACGTGAGTGGTGCCCACTTCTTCTCAGGCCACTTGGCCTCTTGCCCACTATCTTCCAGCCACAGGAGATCTTCCAGTCCTTTCCATTCCTAGGACATGCCAGGCTCAAGCTGTTTCCAGAGTCAGGACCTGCCTCTGCACAGGCTACCTCTCTGCTGCAGGTCTCTCCTCTCCACCCATCACCTCATGGCCCTCCTCAGACAGCCTTCCTGCTAAAGGCCGCTCGTCCGCCCCCTGGTATTCCCCATCCAGCACCCTACTTGTGTCTTTGTTAACACTTATACTTTATACAAGGGGGCACTGATCCACTTTCCCCCTGTGGGTCCCCACAGACAGGGAACTTATCGGTCCTGGTTGCCCCATGTCCCCAGAGCCTCTCAGGGTGCTGCCCCTGCAGCCCCCACACCCCTGTGGATGAGTGCACGGGTCTGACAGTAGGCAGGGACTCAGGAGTCAGTTTCTGCCAATGCCTGAGGCAGCATTTAGGTCAAGTTCTCAAGAACATGGCCTGTTGTCTCAGGGCGGTTTTCCTCTCCCACCCCTGACCTCCACACCTTCTAGCTCCTTGCACAAACATTTGTCCATCAGGACTCATTTCTTCCTCTCCTTTGCCCACCTTCACCCTCAGCTTTTTCCAGGAACTCTCCGCAGCAGGGCCAGTGGGAAGTGGAGGGCTTGAGGTCAGGCCAGGAGCCGGGTTCAAATCCCCGCCTTGCCATTGAAGCAGAGATGTCATTCGCTGCACCAAGTTCAGCCCAAGTACCTCCCTCTGAAATGGACGAGAAGCCTCCCGTCTCAAAGGAATCTCAGGAGCTGGCAGTTTCAGCAACCAAAGCAGGTGTCTCCCTCAGTTTAAACTGACCATGAGGACTGAAGTGCAGAATCTCCAATGGCCAGGAGACGTGAGTCTCCAAAAGACTCAGAACACGAAAGGCTGGGCTTTAAGGAGAAGAGACCCGCCACACCCTGTAGAATAACTGGGCGCCTCGGGGTGCAGGGGTGTCTCTGGGTGGACAGGTCCCAAGGGTCCTGGTTCATGTTATGCAAGCTGTTAGGTGCATTCCATTACCAAGGAAACGGACAGGTGCAAGGGGAGGCGGTGGGGGAGCAACACATCTGCCCTCATAGCAGTCAGCTAAGAAAGGCGCGACGATCCTTATTTGAGCGAAGAGGTGAGCCGGACCCCAGAAAAGCTAAAACACCACGGGAGAACCAGTGACGCTCGGCGAGTGGGATCGGCAGTGCACAAGGGTTCCCGTGGAAGTCCTGGAAGCAGGCAGGTGAGCAGATGGGCCTGGTGGGGCCGTCTTCTAACTACAGTATTACGGCTATTATTTTTACCATCTGGAATCAAGTCAGAATATCTGACTTACTAGTGTTCTGATTGGAAAACGGATGCCCGCCGCCCTGAATTTCATCTACAATTTATTAATGAGCATTTAGCAAGTGCCTGGCTCAATGCTCAGCACTGACCATACATTATTATATCCCGTCCTCCTAATACTCTCCGTTATCCTCACTTTACACTCAGGAAAACCGAGGCGATCGGAAGGGAAGTGGAACACTGGAGGTGCCGCAGGTAAGATACCAGCTTTGCCTCCAGCTGATCCAGGTAGGAACTGGGATCCAGAGCAGCGCCCCCTGGCCTGAAGGTCCCAGCCCCCCCTCCAGCGTGCAGCCCCATTGCTTTTCCAAGAGTAACATGAGGCCCGGGGAGGCATTAGATGTGCCCCACTGCACCCCATTACCAAGAAGCAGGGCAAGGACGGCTGGTAAGTCTCCTGTTGACTCCACCTCACTTACTATTCGAAATAACCAGGAAGTAAGTCCTACAGAAAGCACGAGGACGGCTGGTGGCAGAGCGGGGGTTGGATCCAGTCTTGGAGGCTGTGTGGTGACCAGCGTGCAGGCAGCCCAGACTTCTGGAACCTGGCTCCGGTGCCTCACTTCCAGCTGTGGAAAGAGCGGAGGTTGCCCGGCCCCAGCCCTCACAGCCTTCTTTGTCCTCACGTGGCATCACCGGTGGGTTCTCACCTGCCCACGGTGCCAGCAGCCACAGCACACAGACCCGGTCGCAGCCGGACTCACCCGGCCTGTGTGTGCCCGGGAGCCAGCTCAGAGGACGGCTCCCTGGCACTTCTGGCAGCGAGCTCTTACTCAATTGGGCCCTTTCTGTCCAAAGGGCAGCTGTGACGTGCGGAACGGGTCTGTGGTGTCAATATGAGCCCAGCATTGTACAACTGGGGACACACAATGCCCTTGGCCAACTGTTTATTTATAAATCCACCCAGCGCTCACCGCGGCCTTTACACTCAACTCTTTCCCAAAATGCAAATTGGCTTCTTCCTGTAAGTCAAACCAGCTTGCTAAGCTGATAAAATCATCCCAAACGGGCTCTTTTATCTCCCCAATACAGAAAGCCCTCTGCACCCACACATCCTAGAAAGAGGAAGCCGTCCTCACAGCCCTTCACTGGGTGGGTGGGGGTGGGGGAAGTAGGGGGCATGCTGGCCCAGGGAGAGGCCCTCCTCCAGGCATCCCTATGAGGGGGAATAGTCTAGAACCTGAGACTTGTGTTCAAATCCTGCTTCCGACACGGTCTAGCTTTGTGGCCTTAATCTCTCTGAGCCCCCCTCCACTCGTGCACGTATGTTAAATGAGGATAAAAGTCATCTTTTCCTCCTGAGGCTTCTTTGGAGAATTAAATGAGATAATGCACATGGATAATTAAATGAGATAATGGCACAGCGCTGAAACCCTAGGAAGTTGCCCTCACTCAGTGGCTTCAGCACAGTCCCTTTCACTCTCTGAGCCTTACCCTCCCCCACTGTGAAGCTCCCAGGAGCCTTTGTCATATTGGCTGGTAGATCAGCCCCTCAACTGCCTGCATCTTATTCAAACTGCGTTGGGGGTGCTGTTTCCTACACCCTGTCTTTTCATTCTTTCAGGGGCTCTTTTATCAGAAGAACAAGATATGTTCTTTTAAAAAAAGCCACTTGTCTTATAGAAAAACTAGCTCCCTGACCTCCCCTCTGCTGGTGGGTGTGCGGGGCTCACGGGGCTGGGGTGGAGGCAGCCGATAAGGGTTCATTGCCCACTTGGCTCATATGGGGCATCTGGAGAGTGGGCAGGAGGGCAAGGAAATGCAAAATGGACCTAGGAGTCGCCAGAGACCAAGAGACGTGCACGGAAGCTGTGGGTGGAGGTACCAAGGCTTACGGGAGGCATTTAGGTGCTGTCGTGACAACCAGACCTGCCCACAGAAGCACGCCCCAGCCTCGGTCTCCTAGCAGGGACACTGGCGACGGTGCACACAGCACACTGTCACCACAACGCAGCACCCAGGGAGGCAGGGATGGCCAGCATGGACCCAGTTACAGGAAGCTGAGGCCTGAAAGCGGGAAGTGACTGGCAGAGGATTTGTTAGAAATGACACTCAGGTCCCCACTCCCTCCATTGGGAGAACTGGGGAGGCCGGTGGCCGTGAAATGGCCAGGCTACTGTGGCCCCCAACTTCCCGGAATTGGATGAGCGACCTGACCACGGGCAGCTCCCAGAGCCTTTCCCTTCCCTGAGCACAGCTTCCTCCACACAGCAGCCTTGGTGGGGCTGCTGAAGTTCCCCATTTGCAGGTTGAGAGCAGAGGCTCAGAGCTACATCACCCTGTAAGGCAGTAGCCTGCACCCACACCTTCAGAGCCCACGGCTGCTTGCACCTCCAGGTCCCCACCCTCTCAGCATGGAGGGCGGGGCCAGGTTGCAGGAGCAGTCAGTCCCCTAGCACCACCCTCACAGCAGAGGTTGGATGGTTCTGAAGTACACCCCTGTGGGGCTCCACTCGTGTTATTAACGGCGTTCTAGTCTCCCCCTCCAATCCAGGCAGCCCCCTGCTACCTGATTAATCGCCTAAAACTCTGTCCCTTCCTGTGTCTAGTGCAGGGTCCCCTCCTAACTGTGCCTTCCCTCTAGAGCAGCGGTTCCCAACCTGTGGGCCGCGACCCCTTTGGGGGTCGAACGACCCTTTCACAGGGGATCGTCTAAATACATCCTGCATATCAGATATTTACATTACGACTCATAACAGTAGCAACATCACAGTTATGAAGTAGCAACGAACATAATTTTATGGTTGGGGGTCACAACATGAGGAACTGGATTAAAGGGTCGCGGCATTAGGAAGGTTGAGAACCACTGCTCTAGAGTCCAGGTTACTTCTTGAAGACATGAGCACAGGCTGAGCTCCCCTAGACCCTCAGGTGGGCACACTTCCTGTTCTTTGTTCAGGCCTTTCCTAGAGGTGCCCTTCCTCCACCTCTTCCTCGCCTAGTTCTAGCTCAAGCCTCTTCCTCCAGGAGGCCTCCCTGACCACTCTAGTCCATTCTCATCTCTCACTTGTTCCAAGTTCTCCTTGGAACTCCTTAGCTGATTTCTCTGGCACCTTCAATATATGTGGCTCCTGATTTGCCAAGTAGCCAAGGCTTAATTTCCAAATATGCTGTGAAACTCCTTGAAGCCAAGGTCTCAGGATATTTGTTTAGCCATCCTCCCACCAAGAAATTCTGGCTTAGCCTGTGCCCCCATACCCTCACCAACATGCTAGGGGATACGAGAGGCAAGGTCTGGCCTTCTAGAAGGAGCTCACGTCTAGAAACGGGAAAATAAACAGGCAGTTGCCATCCGGCACGGTGAGGGCTACAACCGAGAAAGCAGGAGCTACGGGAATGCTGCCCAGTCAGGTTCTTGTTCTCCATCGGGAGCCCTTGCGTGGCACATACAGGGCCCTGCCCTAAGCAGCCGCCCCAGTGGGTCTCCTGGTGGAATGAAACTGCAGGCAAGTGATTAATCTGTCAGGTCTCAAGACAAAGGAGGTCTGAGAGCAGCAGTGGTGGAGGCAGCTCGGGCAAGGGTTAGCTTCCAAAGCTGAGGCCAGGGCCTTTACCAGCAAGCAGGAGGCAGGAGCAAGTGCTGGAATCCTCTGGCCTGGGAGGAGGCCGGCCCACCCTGACGGAAAAGGCAGTGAGAAATAGGGCTGGGGGAGGGGAGGGCATCCAAGCCTGGCCATTCAGGGTGTTCCTGGAGCCTCGCGGGCAGGTGCTGGGAAATGCACAGTGCACACCGCTGGCTGTAGGCCTGGCAGGAGGGGCCGCCGTCTCAAGCTGGGAACATCTCAGGGAATGGTGTCATCGTTCTGCATCCTCAATCCTTCTCTGGAGAAGGGCAAGGTTCCTAAGGATAATGAGAGCCCACATGCCAGCACGGCCTCTGACCACACCCCACCTCCAGCTCCCTGTCACCCCAGCTCGTGTCCTTGGCCCTGCACCCCGGGAGGGGGCAGAAGGCCCTTCGCTGGCTACAAACACATCTGGGCTGCCCACCCTGACTCTGACCCTCAAAAATCTCTCCTGAGTTGGAGTTCTCTTTGGTTCTTGAGTGACATGGCCACAGCCATGGAGTTGGGGGAGGTGTCCAGGCTCCAAGGGATGCAGGGGAACCCTCCAACTGCAGTGCCCAGGTTACTGCCAGCAGCCTCCCTCCCCGCTGCGTCAGGGGCCTCGGAAAACAATTGAGCATCTTCACACTCGGCCAAGGAGTCCTGCCCTCCTGAGCTTGTTTCTCCATCAGAAAAATGGGAAATGGGTGCGTGATGGGTGAGCTGACTCCCAGGTCCCCTCTCATTCTAACCGACCGGGCCTGAAGGAATGGCACTGAGGCCAGTGCGCAAAGCAGCGGGGGCACGTGGAAGGCAGGATGGGGAAAGGGGGCTGCACGGGGCTTAAAAGCTGGTAAAAGGCCTAATCCTGCGTAATGATTTACGGAGGGACACGTGAAGTAGATTTACTGTGGCAGCTTGAAAGGAGAACCACAGAAATAAAATTACACTTGGGCTCTGTGTCTCTAAAACCCGTCCCCACTCCCTTCCCGAAGCCAGAAACCCACATGTGCACATATGGACCCGTTCACGTGGGCACAAGGGAGCAGGTGGCCGGGGTGGGGTTAGGGGCGTGGGAGAGGGACAAACGAGAAGGAAAAGCTGGTCCCTGTGCTAGGAACGGCCAGTTGGTTCCCGTTCCAGGTGCAGCCTGTGGAAGCGATGCTCCAGCTGCCCCCAGAGCCAGGGGCTAATCCCACTTACACAGGAAGAGCACATCTGGCTGACATGCCCTTTGGGAAGGGATTTCACCTTTGGGAAGCACACAGCAGGCACCCCAAGTGCCTACGGGCTCAGCACCCCCAAATTCTACCCGACTCCCGTCTGATCCAACAGTGCAGACACAGGTTTTCAGGGTCCAGGGAGAGGGGTGCACTGCTTCCCCTCGAACGAGACTGGGCTTCCAACAGCACTGGGCCGAGGCCAGTTGAGAGGAACTCACAGAAAACAAGAAACCCCCGGGCAAGTTCATTGCAGGGAAAAAAAGTGAGCGATGCTCCTGCCCTCGATGCGGGGCTCCCGGGGGGGGGGTGGCATCTCCAGTTCTCTGTCTGTGGTGGCCTTCATTCTGCTTACACAGTGCCCAGGAACACTGCCCTCCACTGAAGCAGGCCCCTGGGCCCCAGCTGTGTGTGGGGAAACGCTGCAACACGCCCATATTGTAGCCTGGACCAGAGAGGCTCTCCTCAGCAGCAGTAAACGCCGCCAGCTGCTCCAGCTCCGCAGCCGCCGTCCCCACCTCCAGGACAGCACTGCCCTGGGCACCTGCCCAGGCTCTCCAGTCAGAAGCAGGGCTGGTAACGATGCCCATAGGGTTACTCATTTGTACCAACGGGCATACATTTAAAAAGAAAAATCGAGAAGGGGGTCACATGGAGAAAGAGGACAGATTCCCCACAGGGCAGCTGTGGGGCCTGAAGCGTGTCACTCAGCTCCAGCTTCCTCCAGGTTAAAGTGGGTAACAGCACCTGGTTCTGAGGGCTTTGTGACCGCCCAGCGCACCAGAGAGCCCTGCCTGGTGCACAATGGGTGTTCCCAAGGATGTCAGCTCTGCCTCAGATGACGAGGACTGAAAGGCATTTGCAGCGAGGACAGCCAGGCCAGAAGCTCTGACCTCAGTCGGGCTTAGCAAAGTCGCCGCCCCCTGGCCGCCCACTCTCCCCAGGTCCTAGGGAGCTGCCAACGCTGAGGTGGAGATAGGATCACTGGTGCGGGCGGGGCAGCAGTCAGGCCCTCTGCCCTCTCTGTGCCTCCATTTCCCCACTTTGTTCATCTCTGTTCTGCTCTGTTTCTAGCAAAGACTGGAGGGGACGAGCCCCAGGCAGGGGCTGTGGATGCTCAAGCATTCCTCCTTGTCACCCTCTGGCTGACACCTGGCAACCCCGGCTCAGGGAAATGCCATCCTGCGCTTCTAACTGACACAGCACGGCGATGTGTCCAGGCAGGTCTGAACACCCATGTTTACCCAACAGAAGGGTGGCCCTCCCTCCTCCCCCAGTATCATGGCAAGCTGGAGCCCATTTGCCCACAGACTCACCTGGTGCGTAGGCCGTGTGTACGAGGCTCCAGCCCTGGCCCTGCCCAAGGAGTCTTGCCCAAGAGGTGCTGCACCCTGGCTAGGCTCTTGCTGCTGAGCCACTTCTCCAAGGAAGCCATCCTGAGGAGGGCAGCAACATGGGCACAGCGGACACCCAGGTGGCCTCAGACTTTGGCAGCTTTGGGCAAACGACCCAGGCTAGGAGGTGCTCCTGGGAATCAGACCTGGCCCAAACACCCCCCTGGCTCTCATTGGAAAGGGGAGGGCAAACAAAGGGGCCAAGGGCTCAGATCGTGTACACAAGCAACTGTGAGTCTGGGGTTGAGTTATTCAATTTTTTTCTCAAATGAAGTGTGCCAGTTACTTCCAAGGCCCCTACCGAGCAAAGATGATAGATAATAGATGATAGATAGATAGATTCCCAAATCATAAAACCTATCAGCTCTATGTAAAGTGTAGCTGTCTTTTATTCACCCACCTATTCAGCAAACATTTTGGAATGTCTGCTAGATGCCAACTGTGGTGGCTGGGGTGCCCACAAGGTAGCTGTGATCCTGCCAGATGAGGGCTTCAACAGTGGTCAGAAAACAGTGCTGGAGGAGCGGGGGCAAAGACAGGAACCTCCGCTTGATCTGGCTGGTGCATAAGGGTAAGCCAAGGCTTGAGCAGGGCTTTGCAGGATGCCGAGGAGTTCACCAAGCAGATAGGGCAAAGCACAGAAAGTGCAAAGCACAAAGTGAAAGTTCAGCTGGGGCCAGGGAATGAAGGGCCCTGAGCGCCAGGCTGTAGGTGGTAGGAAGCCACGAAGGCGTAAGTAGAGCAGAGGAGGTAACAGGATCAGAGCTGCTTTTCATTAAGGTCACGCTGGTGGCCAAGTAGAGGGAGGACAGGGGAGGGGAGGCCAGAGCAGGGGGTGGAGAGCAGGGGTGGCTCCGAAAACATTTGGAAGGTGGAGTCCAAAAGCATCAGTTCCCTGATGACACGCTTCCACAGGCCAGGCTCTGGGCAGGACAGTGGGGACATGGACACCCAATGTCACAGCCTGCAGTTCTGGGGAGGAGTCAAGGGTGACTCTCAAGTTTCAGTCGGGGCAGTGGGCCAGTGGCAGTCCTGCTCCTAGTCCTCACGGTGGCTCTGTAAGAACTAGAACAAGGCTCCTCTTCCTCAAAACACTTTGCCACCATCCACTAGACACCTATATGTACAAAGTATGGGGATTGCAATGTCAGTACCCCCAAGTTGTACAGGGCGCAACCTACACTATCCCCCTCGGCAGTCCCAGCAGACAGGGCCTCTGAGCAAGTCCTGGGAAGATGCAGAGCCGAGGTTCAGGCAGGAAGAAAAGGCAGATAAAATCTCACACACAAACTGAAAACACAACACAGCAGAGCAGCAGCGGTGCAGAATGTTTACTAACCTCGCTGCCTCTTGGGTATGTGAAATCTGAATCAAACGAGAGGTGGGCGGCATTATGTACTATATGGAATCCAAAACGGAAAAAAAAAAGTAGCTGCTCAAACCAGGTAACCAAAAGAAATGCAAAAACGCAAGTCAGGAAGCGTCTGCTTGGAAAGAGAGGGATTGATCAAAAGTATAGAAAACCAGTTCTGGCCGTAGAGCTCATGAAAAAAATTGATTTAAAAAAAAAAAAAATCCTATATACTGAGCAAAACCCCAGCAAGTGAACACAGCGAGTGGACCCCATGTGCTGAGAAAATTGAACCGTCTGGACGGCTGGGGGTTCCCGCCCCATCATCCAGCTCCCGGAGTTTTAATGAATACCTTCTCTGTGCTGCGTCTGACACAGGCACGAGATGGAGCTGGCAACTTTGTGGAGGAGATAGTCCAGTGGGGAGCATATGGAGCCCTGGAGGGGACGAGCCCCCAGGAGGAGGCAATGGCAAAACTGAGGCGTGCCAATCAAGAGGAGCCGGGGGACTCGGGCCACCGGCCACCTGAAGGCTAAGGCCCTGGTGACAGCTGGCAGGCCCTTTTGTAACAAAAGTGAGACCTTTGTGAGCAAAGGTGAGGTAGATAACGTTCGGTTTTGGGGGAGGCAGGAGTAGAAGCCTCGCCTAGCCTGGGGGTAAAATTGCCCAAACAGGCTTCCATGAGAGTCCTAGCTAGACGGGGCCTCGGTGCACAGATGGGGAAACAGGGCAGAGAGCACCAGGGGCTTGACAAGGCCAGGGAGCTGATCCGCGTTGTAGATGGGAGTCGCCAGGGCCCCTGTCAGTGCCCAGAGCCGTCCAGGGAGCGGGGACCAGACGGGGAAGACACCCGATGGCCCGCCAGGTCCCCGGGAACTGCTTAGAAGCAGAGGGGAGGGACCCCCCTCACAGAGCCAGATTCTCGTTCCTGCAGTTTCAGGCTTTCATTTCTCGAAAAGGATGCTCACAGGGATCTCTGGCCGAGGACTTGCTCGCCGCCCTCCGGCAGCCCTAACCAGCATTTGTGTTAGGCACGCGCTGCCTCCCTCGCCTCCTCTCCCAGCAGCCCGGGGTGGGGGCACTCTCCTCCCATTTTACAGATGAGCGAGCAGGCCCCGAGAGCCCCAAGGCTCTCGTCACTCTCTTTCCGGCCCGATGGAGGAGGCTAGTCACTCCTAAGCAGCACTCAGGTGGGGTTTCACCAGGCTGAGGCCTCTGCCCCCTGAGCTCAATGGCAGGTACAAATGGCAGGTGGGGACCTGGCTCAGGGCCTGGTCCCATGCTGGGCACCTGGGACCCTTGGCCTCCCCAGAACTGCCCTGCCACGCTGCAGGGCTCCGGAGGGTGCTGGCAGCCAGGCTGCGGTTTTGCGCTCGGCTAACTCTTGGCTTCTGAGCGACGAAGTGGAGAGAGAAGAGACATGGCAAGAGGCACTGCCCACCCACTCAGCGCCACTGCCTGCCTCAGGCGGCCTTCAGGGCTGAGCGGGCAGCGTCCAGCTGAGACAGGGACCAACCACCGTATGAGCACTGGCTCTGCCACCTTCAAGGTGAGAAAGGAGAGACCCGGGGGCTCGTGCAGGTTCGGACCAGAGCGAGTTGGCCTGGCTTCTCCCCCGGCCCACCGTCCTGCTCCCCCTGCTGCCACCCTGGGAAGCAGGGCTCCCTCTGTGCGCCTCTGCCAGTCACAGAATGCCAGCTTAGTTATCAAGGGCTGCCTGGCTGTGGACACTGCGATTCTGGAGTTGCCTGACTCAGGCAGGTATCTTCTTGGAAGGGAGAGATGAACAAAATAAGGAAATGGAGGCACAGAGAGGGCAGAGGGCCTGCCTGTGGGAGGGTTAGAGACACAGGGATATGGGATGTTACAGCTGGAAATGACCAAGCAGTCCCAGTGCGCCCCCCCCCATGTCACTAACGGGTAAACTGAGGCCCCAAGTGACCTGCTTAAGAGAACTTTGAATCAATAAGAACCCTAGGATGGTCATCCTGGGTTGACCCTATGGGGCCAAGATAGAGCTGCCCTCTGTGACCTCAATCTCAAAAGTTAGGGAAATTGCAACACTTCCTTGTTTCCATAGTAACTAGCTACTGCTCCAGGAATACACTAAATGTTTTTGCTCCCTCCTCTGTGCTGGCCCCGGGCCAGCCTGTGGGGACACAGAGAGAAAAGAAGGAGGGGGTGTGCCCGGGAGGCACAGACCAAGCCTCAGTTCCGGTTGATCCTAGGCGATGGAGGGCAAGAGGGAGAGAAACGGAAGAACTGTCCGTGGAGGAAGAAATCCCCAGTGTCTGAAAGAGGCAGGGAAGAGTTCACGGCTGGCAGCTTTTGAGCTGGTCCTTAGGGGGTGCATCGGAGTTAACCAGATAAAACTGTGGGGTGAAGAAGCTGACAGAGGCGAAGGCTCCCGGGCTTGAGAGTGCCAGCATGTGGAGAACACCAGCGCACGAAGTAGAGGAAATGAAAGTGTTGGAGATGAGTGGAAGGCTCACGGCGGAGGCCGCATGCAGCATGGCAGGATTACAAGTGGACAGGAACACCTCACCACGCCTCTGTTTTCCCAACTGTCAAGTGGGCATCTTATGACAGAGTAGCTTATGGCTGCCTGGGAGGTGACAGGCATATCAGGAAAAGTGCTTGGACCCACAGGACTTGGAGACCTGGGCCAGCTCTCCAACCCTGACTGCTCAACCTGCGTTGTGGAGGTAGACAGGCACTTCCAGGGGGCTTTCGGGCATAACCTTGGTCAACCATCAAAACACATCTAGGATCTGACCACCAGCATGCCCATCTGGATTGCTGTAAAAGCTTCTGGGTTGGTTCATTGTTTCCCCCCTCGTCCCTACAATCTACGCTATGCTCAGCTCACTAGCCAGAGGGACCTTCATAGAAGGCACATCCAACAGTCTCGGTCCTTTAATTAAAATCCTCCAGTGGCTTCCAAATCACTGAGCGTGAAGTCAGTGCTGCATAAAGCCCTCTGTGACCTGGTCCCTGATCATCTTCCTCACTTCCTCTCCTTCTTCTTCCCTTTCCCCCTCCATCCAGCCACTCCGGCCTTCCGGCCTCCGTTAGAGCATGTCAGGCATGATCCTGACACCGGGCCTTTGCACATGCTGTGCTCGCTGCCTGGAGTGTTCTTCTCCCAAATGTTCATGGGTTCACCCCCTTACCTCCCTGAGGCTTGTGTCTGCTCAAATGCAGCCTCTTCTGAGAAGCCTCCCTAATCGCTCCATCTAAAGAAGCTCAATCTGCCACCTACCTCCCTGTATCACCTTATCCTAATTTATTTTTCTATAAAATATACATTAAGTCGTAGACTTACTGACTATCCGTCTCACTTATGATAATATAAGCAGAGCCTCTGTATCCCCATACAAGTTCACTACTGTATCTCCAGGGCCTGGAACAGTGCCTGGCACACAGTAGGTGCAGACAGGAAACCTTCTTCTCAGGCTGGCATGGGGACCCATGCACAAGAAATATATGCTGACCTCCCAGGCACTGGCCCCAGACCGGAAAGGGAAGCAAGGCCTCGCCTGCCCGGGGCTCTGGCTCCTTATTCACTAGGCCTGGGAAGTCCAAGAATTAACCTCAGGGAGCAGGAGTCAGAAGGAGGCCAGGCTGGCTAGGGTGGGAGGAGTTGGTCTCCTGCTGGCTTTGCAGCCAGCTTCCTTCCCTCTCTGGACCTCAGCTTCCTAATCTGGGAAATGGGGATGAGAAGATGAGAAAGCTGGTTGCCCAGGTCTCTCCTGCTCCAACAGTCTGGGCATTTTTGGGTCCTCAGAGCCCTGGGAGGGGTCACACCATTGAAACTAGGGTAACATCCTGCAGCCAGCTGGGCCAGACACTTGGGCGAGGGGTCTCAGGTGGGCTTCTGGAAATCCCGTTTCCATTCTAGGTGACAGGTGGCAGAGTGCAGGGCAACCCAGTCTGAACCAGGAGGTGAAGAAGAGCGCCCTGTCACAGGGCAGGGGCCCCAGGCTGGGGGATCTGGCTGTCTCATGGGGACCCCAGGGCATACCTGCCTGCCCGCAGGCTCAGCACTTGTGGTTAGCTCAGCCATAGGTGTAAGGTCCAGAAGCTTTGTGAGATGTGGGTAGTAAGTCCCATGCCAGCCAGGCGCCAGTGCCACACCCATGGTGGCACTTCCCTGTGTCTCATTCCAGCAAAAGGTTTCTGTCAAATGACAAGGCAGGGGCTGGGCATGGCTGATTGTCAGGATGCCTGGGGTTTATTTAGCTCCAGCTCTGCCACGGACTTGCAGTGACCTTGAGATGGCCTCTGTCCTCTCTGGGGTCAGACTCAGCAGCTAAATGAGAGGGTTGGCCTGGATGATCTCCAACGCCTTTCTGTGCTGACACTATCATCGCTGCACAAGGTAGTAAAACATCACATTCCCGCCTCTGCTCGGACACTGGGCAGCATGCCAAGTGCTAGTCCTCCCCGCCTCCACAGCAGCCCCCGGCAGACGTCAGCAGGAGGCAGTTCAGACTCCAAATCCAGTGCTCATCGCAGACACCCCAAGTCTCTGGGGCCTCGGGACACTTAGGTAGGGAGCAGAGCCGGGCAGAGAGGGGCTCGGTGAGGAGGAGAGTGGAGGCAGGCACAGAAGAAACACTCCTCACAGCTCCTTGGTCGCCTCCCAGCAAGGGACCCCAGTGCCAGGGGGCAGGTGAGTATGCTGGACGGAGTCAGGAAGATGCCAGCCTTCCTGAACCATTTAGCATGTCTGGCTCTGCTGGAGGAGCAGATGCCGGGCCACATTCATTCCCTGGGACCCCAATGAGCCACAGCTGGGACCCTCCCAGCCTACTTTCACGTTTCACGACCTGGGTTAGACCCAAGGTCTCCAAGCTGCTCGGTCTCTCGCCAGAGGCAGAGGTAATAAGGGGATAGAGGAAGGCCACCTCCTCCAGGTAGCCCACTCTGCTGACTCCAGCCTTGCACTCAGGGTAAAGAGGAGAAGCCTCTGGAAATACATCGCTGACGCTGAGTTCCCGAGACCCAAGTTCACCTCGTTTTGCAAGGTCCTGAGATGAGAAGTAGAGAAGGCATCCTTCCCAGCCCCACACCAGGTGGAACTTCCTAGGTGGAGGGGCCACTGGGAGGCAGGGAGCAGCCTGTCCCTGGCAGTGTGCAAACCCACACCTGAAGGTGCTCTGTGGGGATGCTGTGTGACAGGCATCAGATGAGGTGGCCACCAAGCTACCCTGTGGCCTTGCAAATCATAGGTCCCATGAACACCAGGGAAAGAAGTATCTGGAACCCTTGGGGGGGGGGGGAGGGAAGGGCAGGAGGAGTTGGTCTCGTGCCGGCCCAGACACCTCCAGGGAGCGGCCAAGGAGGGCAGTATCCACAAGGCAGAAAGCCCTGAGAATCCCAGGGCCCACGGATTCCACCCTCCCAAGCAGCTCCACTCCTGCCAGGGAGCAACCCTCAGATGGAGCACAAGGGAAACCAAAGGTGGGAGGAACCCGCCTTCCTTCCGCGGAAGGTAAGTGAGCGCCTCAAGGAAACTCCTTTCAGTCACAGCCCGTCCCCAGCGCCAGACAAGACAGAGCACCCAAGGGTCCTCCCCTTTTCCAGGATCAGATGCACAAGGAGGCCCTGGAGCGCAGGCGTCTGAGCAAAGCAGGAGGCTGGTGGCCAAGCAGCCCCTGACCCGCTCCCTGCCAGCCACACAGCCCACTCCTCAGGGTCCCAGAAAGTCAGGGACCCCAGGACTGGGAGCAGGGGAGGGACCCAGCTGGGCCAGGCTCTCCCCAGGGCCCAACTGCCTCTCCTACAAACAGCACTACCAACCCCCCCGCTAAGGGCTCATAAGTGGCTCATACACCCTGCCGAGTGCTTCTCTGTGTAAATGTCAGTGGGCCCACGGCCCATGAGGAGGAAACATTAACCAGAGCGGGATAAACAGGCAGAGCAGCCAGCAGGGTTGAAATTAGCCTCCTGACACAGGAGGTCAGCCCTACTAGTAAACCAGTCTGCCTCGCCTTCCTCCCCTCGCCCTGACCCCCACCTACGCTTTTGGGGGTGTTTTTGCCTGACACTGGCACATCTCCTAGCAGACGAGACTGGACAGTTTCAGCAGTGAGGCCAGTCAGCATTGGGCCATCTGCTCCACTGCCAGGGCTGTGTCCCCGCAGTGACCTTGGTTAGGCTCTTCCCCGCGCGGGGCCTCAGTTTCCTCACTAGAACACGCCTCGCTGGGTGGGAAGCAGGAGTCATACCCACAATGCCGCCGTGGCTAGGGAGGTGACACGAATGACTTGGAATGAAAGGGTTTGTGGGCAGGAGGAGGGGAGAGACAACACAACAGTTCCACCCAAGGGCCAGGGTAATTTCAGCCCCTCTGATGAAGGCCCGTGTCCGTACACTGCTCTCAGGCATCCAAACTGGTTGAGGGATCTGCATAAGCCGTGGACCATCTCGGCAGAAAAATACATGTTTTCGAAGATGTGCACGCAGGTGTAGGGGCTCAGGGCCCTGCAGGCTGGGTTCAAGGCTCTTCCTGCTGACAGCTGGCAAGTCTTTGAGGCCCGTCTCTAGGGACACGGCAGAGCTGCCTCCCTTCTGCCAACGGGGGCTTGCTTTTGGGACTGCCCAACCATAGCAGTAAAAGAAACAGAGGCCAGAGAAAGTGACAGAGAACTCGCAGCGTTAAGGGGGAAAGGTGTCAAGAAGCAGCGCCAAGAACACAGGCTGGGAAGGTGGCCTTAGGCAGGGAAACCATCCTCTGGACACCACCCATTCCGGAGTTGGAAGGGACCATCTGGCTTGGCATTTCCCAAGATGTACCACTATATAAACAAGGGAGGTGGGCCCAGCCGGCGTGGCTCAGTGGTTGAGCATCAACCTATGAACCAGGAGATCGAGGTTTCATTTCCAGTCGGGGCACATGCCCTGGTTGTGGGCTGGATCCCGAGTGTGGGGGCATGCAGGAGGCAGCCAATCAATGACTCTCTCTCTTCACTGGTGTTTCTATCTGTCTCTCCCTTCCCCTTCCTCTCTGAAATCAATACATACACACACATATACATACTAGGGGCTTGGTACACAAAAATTTGTGCACTCAGGAGATCCCTCAGCCCGGCCTGT
This sequence comes from Murina feae, assembly GCA_004026665.1. Taxonomy (NCBI): domain Eukaryota; kingdom Metazoa; phylum Chordata; class Mammalia; order Chiroptera; family Vespertilionidae; genus Murina; species Murina feae. The sequence continues at coordinate 43,036 of PVJC01000254.1, read as the reverse complement.
GCCCTCTCGCAGTCTGGGACCCCTCGGGGGATGTCCACCTGCTGGCATGCCTGACCAGCCTGGGTGAGGGGCTGATGGCTGTTTGCAGGCTGGCCAAGCCCCCCAGTGGGGTCCCCCACCCTATTGGGGTGTGGCCAGCTAGGGTGCAGGCCTGAGGGCCATTTTCAGACTTTCAGGCTGCTCACAGTCCCTTTAGGTTTGGGGCCAACACTGGGGTACCTGGCCAGCCTGGGTGAGGGGCTGATGGCTGTCTGCAGGCTGGCCAAGCCCCCCATTGGGGTCCCTCACCCCATTGGGGCGTGGCCAGCCTGGGTGACGGGCTGATTGGCGCTTTCAGGCTTTTAGGCTGCCCACAGCTCCCATTGACCCAATGTCCCAGTGAGGCTGGCTGGAAGTAGGTTTCTGGGGTTTGTTTATCTTCTATAGTTGATACACTGTTCCTTTAAGCGGAGGCCTAGGCAGGTAACAAAGGTAATGAAGCCTCCTGTCTGCTTGGCTTCTATAATTGAGACAATGTTGCCTTAGTATTCGCAGGCAGGACTGCTGTTTGCTTCAACTCTGAAGCAAACAGTTTTACTCCGGCTGCAATGGAAGCTGCCTGTTTACTCAGCTCCGTGAATGCCAGCCTCCATCTTGGCTGGGTTAATTTGCATACAGCTGCTCTGATTGGCTGGTGGGCGTGGCTTATGCATCCCAAAGAAATGGTCAATTTCAATATTACGCTTTTATTAGAATATATATATGTAAAGGAGGTGGGAAGAGCGTCCTGGAGTTTGAGAAACACTGGGTGGGCCAACGGGTTCACAGTTTCCCAGGAGAGGGAGAGTGTGATCTGCTTTCCCCCCTTTTGTGGGCTAGGGTTCCTGAGAACCCTCTCTGAGGAACTTTCATGTGGTCTCAGCTCACCATTGTCAGGTGAGAAAACTGAGGACCAGGAGGATCCATGTCCAGCCAAAGGCCCCATTGTTAGTTCCTGTTCACAGCCATTCTGGTTGACAAGGCTCGGTCCCTCTGTGCTCTGCTTTGCCCCACAAAGGAATGGACCAAGAGGGCAGTAGCATCACTGGCCTCAACTTACAGTTGGGAAAGCAAGGTGCTGAGGCAGGCACGCAGGTCTGCAGATCTCGGAGATAACCTGCCAGCAGCCCTTTCTGCTACAAACTATGAATAATGGCAGGGCTGGGGGAAGCCTGGATCCCAGGCTTGCTTCGGTTGGTTCTGAGATACCAGGTGGCCTTGGGTGATCCACCTGACTGAGTCTCCTCATCTGTAAGTTGGAGGTAATTCGATGCTAACGGCTGCACCAGGTGTGGTGGGGGATGACTAAGGCTACCATTTCTTGAGTACCTACTATGTGCCAGCGACTGTCTGTGCTCCATCTTCTCAACCAATGGGGAAGGCAGTATATAATTTTTATGCTATGAACAAGCCTGTTTTGTAGAAGTGGAGCCCAAAGTTGGAGAAGGTAACCCTAACTCACCCATAGTCACAGAGACCACCAGGGGCGAAGCTGAGTTGCCCAAGAAATGCTGGCTATTGTGATACAGATGGGAGACTGGCAGGTTGTTTTAAAGATGTAAATAACAGCAGGAGCCCCAAAGCACATCAATAGAAACTTCTACCCCTCCTCACCTAGATCTGGCAGCCCCGCCTATTGAGACGCCAGGGCACAGGGAGCGACCTCACTGTGGGGTCTGCGCCAGTCCCTTCATCTCCCTGGGCTTTGGGTTCCCCCACCTGCAAAATAAGAAGGTCGGCCATAGATCCTCCAAGGGCCCTCCCCAGGTGCAAATGCCAAGTAAGGGTTTCAGGACCCTTCCCCCCAGGTCTCCGTGCCCCCTTTGTCCCTCAGCCAGGATGCTGGCTGGTCCAAGCCGTCTGCCTTGTTCCCCAGCTTCGGTCCAACTCACCAGGGAGCTGGGTGGGAGTTTGGGGAGAGCCAGAAGACCGGGCAAGGCCAGGTACCGGCATCTCCTCCTTCATCCTGAGTCTACTGGCTCTTCCTCACATCCTGTCACCTGGGCCTGAGGAGGGTGACTCCCAGGGAGGGGCAAGAGGGCTCCTTCTCTGCTTTTCCACCCACAGAGGAAGTGAGAGCAGGAACCAAGCAGCAGAGGCCATTAGCCCTGCAAAGGACAAAAGAGAGCACGCGGAGGAGGCAGGCGGAAGAAGACACCCATCTTCTTGGAATAAACAGGCCTGGACCAATGAGACACCTTGTACCCTCCCTAGAGAGTTTAAGTCTTACTTCCTTCAAATCCGCAGTGCAACCAACCTACTATTACCTTTCAAATATATATTGAGAGGCTGTGTAGGACCTGGACTACTGCTGAAAACATCCCTTATTTCTTACCCTGAGTTCAGAGATGACCCTCTCCTCCCAGCTTCAGCTGGCCCTTACCAAGTCAAAGAGGAGCAGCCTGGCTGGCGTGGCTCAGTGGTTGAGTATCGACCTATGAACCAGGAGGTCATGGTTTGATGCCCAGCAGGGCACATGCCTGGGTTGTGGGCTCAATCCCCAGTAGGAGATGTGCAGGGAGGTACCCGATCAATGATTCTCTCTCATCAATGATGTTTCTATCTCTCTCTCCGTCTCCCTTCCTCTCTGAAATCAATAAAAATATATTCTAAAAAAATAAATAAAAAGGAGGAGCAGCAGTCAGTCTGAGCTCTGGAGGGGGGCTAACAGGGCTGCACCAGGCCGACAGTACATGCTCAATAAATGTTTAATGAACTAAAGGGCTGAAGAGACGGGGTTCCACGCCTGGACCTGCCGCTAATCCGCTGCTGTCCTTGGGTATGGCCAGCTGTTTCCATAGTTGGGTGTCTTGGGCTAGAAAAGTAAAGGTCAGGCTAGGTAACCAGGGAGGTTTCACACTTCTCTCCCCAGTGCCCCAAGGCGAAAGGGAGGATACCATGCAACTTCTGTGGGACCCTCTAGTGCAGGGGTTCTGAGGTGGCAGAGCCCCCCCACCACCACCACAAGTGCCAGCCTCTGTGGGTGGATGGCTGGAGTTGCTGGGAAATGAGAACCGGGGTAGGGCAGGAAAAAAGATGGGAATGGGCAGGCACAGTTCCCCTTAAAGCCAGACACCAAAAAAATAAGTTTGGAAGAGATTATATTTTAGCAACCTCCGCCCGCTCCCTCCTCCCATCAGACTAGCTTTGCCGTTTTTTTGGCAAAGCAATTATCTGCATTGAATTGGACCCTCCAAGAGACGAAAAATCTGAGAAAGACTGGGGTTGGGGAGGGGGGAACCCCTATGTCTGGGAGCCTGGGAGAAGCAGGCACTGGTTCTCTGCAGACACCCAGGCCAGCAGAGGCTGCAATTCTGTGGGCCCAGAATTCACGTGTGTGTGTGTGTGTGTGTGTGCGCGCGCTTGTGTGTGTGTGTGTGTGTTGGGCGGGAGGGGAATAGGTAATGACAATGAAGCCCCCAGCCCCTATTGCTGGAGAAAACACAACATCTGGAGGGTATGCTAGCCCCTGGGCAATTCCAGACCTGTCCTGAATTTTCCAGAGACAAAGGTCACAAGGTCAGACCAACACAAGTCCCTGATACGCTGCCACTTCCGACCATCGAGGGCCTGACCCAGGGTGGCTCAGTTTCCCCATGTGTCCGGTGAAGGGTTGAAGCCAACGATGACTAGTGGCCATGCCTGCTCTGATAGTGGGTGATGCTAAGATTCTACACCACCTACCACCACCACTCAGGCCCCACCCCAGAGACCTGGGAAGGAGTCCCCAGTCCCCAGCCGGCTGTCTAAGCTGAGGCTGGGGCAAAGTGGAGTCCCCACACCGTCTGTCCTCAACAGCCTGCCACAGCTGAAACCTTCAAGTGGTTACAATTACAGCCGGGCTAACAGGATTAGGGGCGCATTGAAATCTAAGAAATCTAATTAGCTCAGACACCCCGGCCTCCCCCAGCATGATCCTGCAGTAACCCCAGCAGCTGGGCCTGACAGGTGGGGCCCGGGGCCCTCCCAGGCTACAGTCATTACCTGTGCAGGTGTGCCAAACTGGGCCAGGCTTCGCGGGGAGGTGCCAGCCCAGTCTGCCCAGCTGCTCCCTGCTCTGGACCCCACCCGATGCAGCCCTGTCCTGGGGTGGCACTCGGATGAGCTTCAGAAAACCAGGCACACGTCCTGAGCAGCAGGCAGGCTATGCAGAAGGAACCCAAGAACTCCCACAGGGCAGCTACCCCGCAGGGCCTGGGCACTGACTCAGCCAGAGGAGGGGCAGGCTGAGTCAACGTCTGTATCTATAGAAACCACTGCAGCCCAGGGAAGAGCCTTGGGCTGCACAGGAACCTGGGGCCTAGAAACATTTCTGCTTCCTGATCCAGGGCCAGGGATGGTGGTGAAGGCCCATGCACAGACATGTGCACCCAGGAAGTCATGGAAGGGTTTGGGGCGCAGAGCAAGCTCAGGGGCACAGCTGCAGGTGGGGTGGGCTGTGTGCTGCCAAAAGTGGGGGCAGGGACAGGTGAGCCCACCTGTGGCCCTTCCTGGGCACAGCTCCTCCTGCCTAACCTAAGGCCCCCATCCCAATTCTCGGGGTCCCCACCAGCCTCTGCATCTGGGTCCTGCTGGTCGGTGGGCTGGGAAGGTGGCAGCACAAGAGTGGTGGCATCTGTAAGGCCTGACGTTGAGTCCTGGCTTAGTCCCAGCCGTGTCACCTCTGCGAATCTCAGTTTTCTTCTGTTAAATGGGGGTAATTCCAAATAGTAGCTAGCTGCACTGTTATTATTGGGGTTAATCAAAGTTGGAGAGTGCTTCCAAATCCACCCAGTGCCACACAAAGGAAGGGCCGCGGTCATTGCTGCATCGCACACCCCGTGGCAGAGAGCCAGCTGGAGTGGTTAATTATTTATTTAGACCGATCTTCTTGCCCTGACTGGGCTGTAAACTCCGAAGCAACAGGAACCAACTTACACATTTCTGGGTCTCACTGGCCACAGTCCTCACACCGTGGCCTCTCAGGAAATATCTGTGGCAACAATGCTGGGCCCCTGACCAAACCCCACCCTTTAATGTATCTCCTTCCTTCTCATCCCAGATCCAAGGGGAGAAAGTGCCAAGAGGCAAACCCAGCACACAAAGACAGAGGCCGGGAGCCCCTGGGCAGACCCTGCCCCACTTCCCACAGGCCACACCCTATAAGGCTGGCAGCAGCCACTTGAAGGATGTCCCCCCATCCCACAGCAGTGTGGCTTGCTTGGGCAGGGTCCAACCTCAGATTATACCTGGAGCTTACAGCCCAGTCAGCCTCTGCCTCCCTCATCCTGGGGGCTTGACTCTAAGCATTCAGGAAAGAACAAAGCTGGGATCTGCAGGAGCAGAGAGAGTGAGGGTCAGGAGGTGTTGATTTCCAGAAGGTATGCCATGCAATAGAGCATGCCAACAGCCAGAGCTGTCCACTGAAGGCAGAAGCTGCCCCCAGGTGGTGAGCGCCCTGTCATGGGGGGCATGCAAGCCAAGGCTACACTATAAGCTGTTAGGGAGGTAGGCTTGGATGGGAGAACAGCACCTGGAAAATGCTCCTAGCACCCCAATCCAACCCCTTGTGCTCCATCCATTCTGTGCCCAGAGCCTGCCGGGACTTTAGGGAATCCACGCCCAGGACTCTTGCGTGACAACATCTGTTTCATCCTCACAGCAACCAAGGGGGTGAGAGGGGTTCTGCCTTTGGATCCATTTTAGAGAAGAGGAAACAGAATGAAGCTACTGGCCCAAAGGAGCCAGCCAGCTACAGCCTCCTGACACTCTCCCCATCTCCTCAGGGAACGGGAAAACCCACCTAACCACATGGATTTCTGGACTCTTTTTCCAGAACCTGTGCCTGGGGCTGTTTTTTGTTTGTTTGTTTGTTTGTGTGTTGTTGTTTTTTTTTAGTCTCTCTTTATCCTCCCTGAGGGCAGGGCCCAACCTCATACCTTAGAACCCTCCCTGGAGCTTACAGCCCTGACCAGGCTCTGCTTCCCTTTATTGGGGAGGGGGGGCTCTAGGGACAAAGAGCACCCCCAAAAAAGCATGGGCTGAGGCCACAGTGTCCTGCTGAGAGGCCAGAGCTGTCACTAGGCAAGACTACAACAGCGCCCAGGGTAATTACAGCAGCCCGGCCTTTGTTGTCCATACAAAACCTAAGGAACCTCATAAAGATGAGGCCGCAATAGAAGCCAGGCAAGAGCCCTCGGGAGCAAAGTTATGAATGAAAACGTATGGGACCCAGTCATGGCCTGGCAGGCCCTGCTTCCTGGTTCCGTGACAGAGTGCCCAAAGAAGCTTCCGGAAATTAACTTGTTGGTTCCTGATTTTCTTATAGCAACGTCTCTCCCTGGGCCTGGGGTCACAGCGTCTACTGGACTCTGGCCAAGGCCAGAGAACTTAGTATCAGTGGCTTCACACACGGGTACTCTTGGGACAAAGCTCTTAGGACAGCAGGCCTCAGAGTGTCTGCCTTCCTTTCCACCTCCCATCTCTGTCAATCAGGGAAAAAGTGACGTCTGTAGCTCTTCTGAGTTGAGTCCTTCTCTCTGCAATTTTCCAGGGTCAGTTGACAATGGACACCTCTCCAGTGGAGGCCCATCTCTGGGGACCAGGAATGGAGATAATGTGTGACTTGCGCTAGGGAAGTGTGTGTGTGTGTGTGTGTGTGTGTGTGTGTGTGTGTGAGAGAGAGAGAGAGAGAGAGAGAGAGAGAGAGAGAGAGAGAGACACCACGGCTCTCTTGCCAAACCCCACCATCTCTGGGCCTTTCTTGACTTTGCTCCTGGCTGTGAAGAGGAGGGTGTGTGTTCCCTCTTTCCTTATGAGGAAAAAGGGACATTTTGTCCCCATAAAGGAGCCAGCAATCCTTTTTCTGCTGGTTATCAAAATTTCCCATAAGTCTAGTAATTTCTTATTCCCAACTCTTCTCTGCGAGCCATACGCTGAGTGCCTCAAAACTCAATCCAAAACCATTTAAAACTTTTGAGATTGTCCTACTCTCCTGCCCCAGGTCGCTGCCACCAACTCTCCGAAGTCTAAAGTTTGGAGATTTGCATGTGAAAACAGCATTTCATAACCTCATGACTTGGGACAAGGAGATGGTTCTGTCCTTTCGGGAAAAACAAAACCCAACTGAAATCATAAAAATCAGAAGAAAACACCATCTCCCTCCAAATCATTCCCTTGGCCCCAAAGTCACACGTGCTCTGTGGCAGACACAGCTTTCAATGTGTCTTTTGTTTGATGCTGGTGTTTCAACATCCTCAACTTGAAGGAAGAAAGGTCAGCACAGGCTTGGGGCATTCACAAACCACACTGCCAGGGCCAGGAATTTCCCCCTTGCTGGACATCCCCCCTCTCCACCCCCTACCCCCCCCACCCCCCCACCCCCGGTCCCCCAAAAGCAGCCAGAACAAAATTAGGGCCTTGATCCCTCTTCTAAACTTCCCAGATAGCTTACAAGCCACTTTTAAACTCCTGGAACCACACAAACACCAGTGAAGGCAAGTTGGAGTTCATCACCAGCCAAGCTGCCCATTCTGCAGCCAGAGCGCCTGCCTCTCTATCTCCACCTTCAAAAAAACAAAAGTAAGCAAAAGGCTCCTCTGGGAACAGCCTCTGGCCTCCTGCCCTGACCTGTGCAACCAGCCTGTGCTCACACCCACAGGGAGGAGGAGACAGCACTGGTTAGCCCTCTGGTCCACCAGGCCTGTCCTGGGGTTGCAGCAGAGACAAACTGTTGCTCAAGACTCAAGAAAGTCCTCCAGAAAACGCTTGGCATCACAAGGCAGCTCCGGGGGCTCCTACCCAGCACCAAGCCAGCGGCTTCCGTAGGAGGCTTCCCACTACCCTTTTTGCTAGTAAATCTGTGGTGGTGGGTCTTCCCCTCCCAGGCCCTGGGCATCTCCCCAGGGGGCTCCGAATGGCCATGGCAGAGCAGGGAGGAGGAAAAGGCTGGCGGAGCAGTGCCCTCACCCTGCCAGCCCAGCCGCCAGCTTCTTGGAGGACCTCTGAGAGAACATTTGTTTGGGCTGCCAAGTTAAATCTTCCTCCCTCATGTCAGGGCATTGGAAAAGCAGTCAGGGGAGAGGAGAAGGGGGAGCGCGGGGGAAGGAGTAGCGGGAGGGGGGAGGGAGGGAGGCAGGCAGGCAGGCAGGCAGGCGAGCAAGCTCTCAGAGCCCCAGTTACTCTGGCACTGCCTGCTCTGGAAGCTGGCGGCTCCGACGGAGGCGCAGCCGACACTCTGGACACCCAAGCAGGAGCCTGGCCGCCAGGCCTCGGGGGTCCGGCACCAGGTGCCTGAGGCCCTGGGCCCGCCCTGGGGAGAGGCTCTCGCTCCGTGCCCCTGGGGAGAGCAGAGGTGCTAAGGGAAGCAGAGGAAGAAAAGTTTGGGGCAGGTAGAGGGGGAGGACCCGGGGGCCCCCACCTTCGGGGCAGCCCCTCGGGGACGGGTGGGGGGCGCGGGCGGGCTGCCCCGGCGCGCTCCCGCCCGGGGTGTTTACATTCCTGGAGTGTCTTTTACACCCGGGGCTTCGGCCGGCTCCCGGCCTCCTCCCGAGGCTCCGGGGCAGTCTCCCGTGAAAATCTGCCGGCGCACAATGGCCGGGAAGGCGGCCGCCCCGCGCCCGCGCCCCCGCTGCTCCGGGGCGGGGAGCCTGCCCTCCGCACCGGGCCCTCTCCCCGCCGGGCTGGCTTCCTGGACAGATGTCCCCGGCGAGGGGGCGACGCGCGCCCGCTGCCCGCGCCCCCGACGCCCGCCGAGGCCGCGCTCCCCCCGTTTTCTCCCCAGCCTAGACGCCAGGAATGTGCACCAAGCAGAGCCCGCCCCCCACCCCAGCTCCAGCCCTGGCCCGGCCCCCCAACCTCCGCCCCGGCTGGACTCCCACTCCCCAGGGGCCGCCGCCGCCGCCGCCGGAGACGAAGAGGAAGCAAGAACCCGGGGAAATTACTTTCGTCTTTGCGACTCGCGCGCACACACACGCACATCTCCCCTCGGGGCTCCCCTCCCGGCCGGGGCAGCCCCGTCCCGGCGCCGCCCTTAATGCCCCTCCGGACTCGGAAGACCCGCAGGAAGCCCCTACACCCCCCTCGGCGGTGCCCGCGGGCGCTGCGCCCCGCGTCTCCCCGGGCAATCCACGCACAAACAACTTCCCCGCGTCCCCACCTCCCCTTTACGAAAGTGTGCGTTTTCCCTGGGAATTTAGATGCACAACTTAAGGCCGCCGCCCCGAATCCGCCGCGGTCCCCGGCGGTTCTCGTACCGACAGGCTCACAACTTCGCGTCCTCTCGCAAAGGAGGCGAGGGAGACGGAGGTGTTCCCAGCTCAGTCCTTCGCTTCCCCCCGCCTTCCCCGATCCCCGGTCCTGCCCGGCCCCGGGGGTGTAGGACGAAGTGGAGATGCACGGGCAGGAGGCGGGCACCTGGTCCGCGCGCACACAGCCTTGCCAGTCCCGCACACCCGGGGAGCCCGGTGCCGCACACCAGGCGTTCACCGGCCGCCTGGGCCTCGGCCCCCGGCCGCCACAGGGAGCGCAGCGGAGCCCGGTTGCCGGCCGCTCGTCCGCCTTGCTCTCCGAGCCCCAGTGGACCCTGAGACGGAAAAGCCCCAAGCATCAGGCGCCCCACGCTCGCACCCCGAGAGTCCACGGCGAGCGGGAGAAAGGCCCGGGGCCAGTGGGCGCCCTGGTCTGGCTTCAAACTTACCAGGCACCGCGAGCGCCGCTGCCGCCGCCGGAGGACGCGCCGCCGCCGCCGCCGCCGCCGTGCAGGGCCGGCTCGGGCCGGGAGGCGCGCGCTGCGAGGGCGCCGAGATCGGCTCCGCTCCGGCTCCGGTTCCGCGCGGACGGGGGCTGGGGTCGCCGCGCTGCGCCGGCGCTGCTCACTAGCTCGGCCGCCTGATCGCCGCTCGCCCGCCCGCCCGCCGCCCGTCGCCCGGCCGCTCGCTCCCGGTCGCCGCCGCAGCTCGCCGTTTAATGTCCACAGACAGTGAAAAGGAACTCGGCGTTCGGGGGTGAGTAAGTGAATCAACTCGCCCGGAGCCCAGCAAGTTGAAGTGTCAGATTACATTGGCTATTCTATTTCCAAAGGGCCCCGCGCCGCCGGCCGCCCGCAAAAGCCGGCGCGGATTCACCGACGGAGCGGAGCGCCGAGCCGAGCCGCCGCGGCCGCGGGCGCTCGACTCTCTCTGCTCGCGCGCTCTCTCGGCTCTCTTTTCCTTTCCTTTTCCCCTCTTTCTTTTCCTCCTTTCCTTTCCCTTCTTTTGCTTTCTTTCTTACCCGCTCCTCGGTCTGAGCCCTCTTCCAGCTTGCCCCCTCTCTGGCTCTGATGGACTTCGCGTAACACCACCCACCCCACCCCAGCCACCCACCTCCCTCCTCTCCTTCTCCCACCGCTACTCCCTGACCGCCCCTACCCCTGCCCCAGCAACTTTGGAGTGGGAGACAAATGCTGGGCTTGGAAGGGACCACACTGGGAAGGGGGCTAAGATCACCGGGTTCACTGGAGTGGGACCCCCTTCGGTCGCACGCCCCCGCCTGGAACGCACACCCGGCTGCGCACGCAGTCAGGTCCCCGAACTGGTGGTCTGCGCCTCCCTCTGCAGGGGGGGAGGGGTCCTCCCCAAGCCCCGGGACGGGTGGGTGGGGCGAGCAGAGGACACGGAGCCGCCACCACCAAGGGCGATGCTGGGGGCGGCTGGAGCGCAGCACTCCGACGGCTGGGAAGAAGAGGTGCGCGTGGTCTGTCTCGGGCACCCTTCGCGCCGGAGGCGTGTACATTCCCCGAAGGCCCGAGGGATGCCCTGGTCCCAGTACTCGCGGGCGGGGTGGAGGCGTCCGGACCCGGGCCCAGTCCTGGGTCTCGAGCTGGACACCGCCTCGGGGTCTGTGGACAGCCATTGGCAATCACGCGGCGCAGCTTGGTGCTTCCACTCGCGGCATTTCCCACCCCTGAGAGCATCCAAGTGGGCGCCCACCTGGGCTCACGTCCACTGCCACTCACACGGAAACTCCTACCCAAATGGCACACACGTTGGCGCCCACACTCAGTATTGCGAACACGCTTCCTCGCGCATACACACGCACACTCACCCTCGCAAATATGCGTGTACACGGCCACAGCACGCACACTCACAGCCGCACGCAATGCCACACACACGCCGGTGTGCACCCGCACATACACTCCCAAAACAAAACATTACCCTGTGCACTAAATCCGCGCGTTCACGTACACATACAAACACACCTCCTCCTCCCTCCCTCTCCCACACCCCTCCCTCAAGCCCACCACTCATGGGGCCTCCGTCCCAAATCATCATCGCCGCTCGAGCAGCGCGGGTGGGACACAGACACAGACACTCGCGCGCCCGCACGCGCTCCCCTCCCCACCCCGGCCGGGGAGGCTCCAGCCCGGCTCCCGGAGCGGGCTCCAGGTGTGGCGGCGACTCCGCTCTCCGTGTTTTGCAGCCCGCCGCCGTGTCGGAGGCAAGGCGAGCAAGGGAGCTGGAATAACAAAGGCAAGTTGGGGAGAGCGCAAGGGGGCGCAGCCCCGGCCGGGCCGCGGGGGGAGCCCCGCTCGGCCCAGGCTCGGGAGGCTGCAGGGTCTTGGGCGCCTGGAGCGGGAGGTGGGGGGGAGGGAAAGTGGGGGTCGAGGGGCGGGGCCGCGGCGTGACGTCAGAGAACAATGACACCGCCGGGGGCGGACCCCGGGAGGCAGCGGAGTGGGGAGGGTCTCCCGCGGGGCCTGGGACCCGCGGAAGAGTTCCTGGCTCGGCGGGGGCTGCTGCCTGGTGGACGAGGCCCGCTCCGGAGTGGGCTGTGCCGCGAAGGCTCGGGGGTCGCTCCCGGCCTCCTGGGCAGTGATCCGCACGCACCCTGGGCCAATGAGGGGAGCAGGCCGAACACGCTCCTCGCCCCCATTTTAACATCTTGCAGAAAGCTTCTCTGACCTCGGCTTGAACTCCTTCAGGGCCAGCGAGATCCCTGCTTTCACCGCCCAGGGAGAGGAGGCAAAATGCATTTGCCAGCCCCGAATGCATCCTCAGAGCTGCACTAGCCTGACAGCCCGCGAACTCAGCCTGGGTTCCTGGGGGCGCAGAGGACTGCCGCTCAGGTCCACGGCACGAGGGGGCGTGGGGGTGCCGGGAGCCTGCGTGGTTTTCCAGGGGAAATCCTGCCTCCCTGTGCCATTAGGGGCAGGGGAGACACTCCTTTCCGGGCCTCAGTCTTCCGAGCTGTCACATGGACCGCTTTCTCACTGCTCTGGCACAGGTGGCAGCTGAACGTCCCTGGAGAGGATGGATGGCATGAAAGCTCCAGACCTCTAGGGACACCAGGGAGGCATGGTCCCAGCGCATTCCTGTGGGAGGGAGCCCCTCCCCCTCAGCCTCTGGATGGCCCAGTTTCCTAAGCAAGGACATGAGGGTGGGGGGGGGGGGGTGGAGGCAACCTGAGAAACCCTTGGCCTGACCCAGGACTGCCAGGTGGGAACTCAGCTTGCTAAATGGTGGCTGGAGCCACAGCTGCCCTCCACTCCCAGCAGTTCCTAGCGTTGCAACAGCCACAGTGCCACCCTCATCCATGTCCAAAACCTCAGGGCAGAGTTTCTGATGGTTCAGGACCTGAAGGGCAGAATCTAGACCAGTTTTTGTTGCTTTGATGACCACCTAGGTCAGGGTGCTCAGTCCTCTGAACATTTCTCCGTGAGGGATGACCGCTCATGTTTAAAAGCCCCAGAAGACTCCCACCCCCACCCCCACCCAGTTCCCTTTACATCTGAAAACTGGGAAGCTACTGCAGAGGTCAGAGGAGCCCAGCCCAGCACAAAAGCGAGCCCAACGCTGTAGCAGGGAGCCTCAGAAAGTTCCAGCTCTTCCCCCTGGCCAAGCATGACACTTGATGGCAGCAAGACGAAGAGATCTCACCTGGGCCCAAGCCTCCGCGGGACCCTGGGCTCCTGTTCTCGGGGCTCAGGCCCTTGCAGTCTCTATTCATCTTTCAGGGACATAACAAGGCAGGTTGGATCCCTGTGAGGTCTTGGCAGAAGCCATGATTATTTTGTACCTACTGTGTGCTGGGTACTCTGATGAAGCCTCTTCGCGTTAACGTACTGAATTTTCACATTATCTGGAGTTAGGTTCTAGTACCATGTCCCCTTCAGAAACTATATTGTTGAGTGACTTGCCCAAGGTCAATCCTGGTTCGAATTCAGACTCTCATTAACAAACGTTCCTTCTGGCTTCTCAGCCCCAGCTCTGCATCCTCGTGCATCAGCTCTGTGATCCTAGACAAGTTGCCAGCCCTCTCTGGGTTTCTGTAAACCAAGGGCAAGGTTTATGGCAGTGGTCAGGCTTCTTCGGGGATTGTAGGTCCTGAGCCGGCTCTCTGGGCCCTCCATGGGCCTGGATCTCTGGGGGCGAAGCAGCCAGGAAAGTGCTTTACTTTCCACCCACTGAGAGTGGGAAGATGGGTCCTAATCAGCTAGTGCAGACCCACAGGTCACCTGGCTGCAGAGGCAGCTTCAGTGCCAGCAGGAAGGTACAGGCTACATGGGTCGGCCTGTGGGCACCAATGCAGGGGCAGGCCCACGCCCACCTTCAGAGAGTGCACTCAAGTGCTGTTAATTTCCTCAGGTCGAGAGCTGTCAGTGGGCAAGAGGCCATTGATCAGGCCTGGACCAGGGGAGCAGGGGAGCCAGGAAGTCCAGGGAGCCCGGAGGAAGGCAGGGGCGGGGAGCTTTAGGTCCAGAGGACCTGTGCAGGGTGTGGGGAGCCCAGCCTCGTCCTGGGGCCTCCGTGGGCTGGGGAGCAGAGGGCTGGCACACGTAGGGGTAGATTCCTACCCTCTCCAACTGCCTTCTCTGTTTCACTCTCCACCTCTCACTTCCCAAAAGTGGACCGGGGAGTTAGGGTCAGAAGGAAGGTCACTTATTGTGTGCTTACTGTACGCCCAGCACTTTGGAAATACTCTCTCATTCTGTCCTCTCCACAAGCCAAGAAAGTGTAATTCTTCCTCCCTCCTCCTTCCTCCTCCCCCCTCCCTCCTCCCCTCCCATCCCCCCCAGGAAAGCCCAGAGAGGTTAAGTGACCCACTCAGTGTGGCTGGGATTGGTTCAGGACCGGGATCGGCCTCAAGGTTGAGAATGGAGACTTGTCTTCATCCCAGCACCAGCACGGGTTCCTCACTCACCTCCCAGGGAATGGTCAGGCCCATCCATGGCAGTGGGGTAACAAGGAGTCCATGTCGTCTTCTTGCCTTGGTGGATCCAGGAGGCATTTGGTCACTGTCCAGCTCGAGGACCTATGGGTGGTTGGGTCCAGTCGATAATGGATTCCCTTCAGCACATCAGGTCCACCTGCTCCCCATGTTCCAACCCCATTGCCCCTCTATTCCCTGAGACCACACCTTCCCAGCCTCCTCGACTCTTCTAGGCCCTTCCACCAAGCATGCTGTCTTTTCCGTTTCCATCACAGAGCTCTGCCCTGTGGTCCCAGACACAGCTCAGCTCCCACACCCCCTCTTCTAAAGGGAGGTCCCGGAGAGGACGCTGAGAGCTGCCTCGGAGCAGGGACACTCGCCCCAACGGCGGTGCGGCTTGAGCACATCACGGACTCGCTGCGCTCTGCTTCCTAGTCTGTCAAGTTACAGTGGAACACACAGGGGACGCTGGATGGAGCTTTTGCCTTTGAGTGTCCTGTGATTCTGCAGGTCTGAGTCTTCATCCCTTGGACTGAGCTACAGTGGAATTCAGGGCTGAGGGGGACCCTGCTCTGAGGGGTGCACTCAGACAGCCCCTGGTATACACCGAGCTGTGACTAGGCAATGACCTAAACACCTTGCTTCATGGGGTACCTCTCACCTTCTGAGCATCACATCAGCCCTTTGACCTGTGACTAAACTGAGCCCCAAAGGGAGGTGGTGGCTTTCCCATGGCCTCCCAGCAGGGAAGTGCCAGAGCTGGACTGAGGCCCCAGCTCTGGCACTTCCAGAGTGGGAGGAGCTATTAGCCTCAGCACCTTCTCTCCTCACCTGGACAGAAGTCTTCCAGCCCCAAGGCTCCTCCTCCCTTGCCAGCCCCTAGGAGCTGGGTAGCTTCCAGCATTGCCAGCATATTATACACACTCCTCCCTCCTCTCTTCCTGCCTCCTGGGACACACCCCTCCGCCTTCCAGGCCAGGATCCTTACCTGATCATTCTAGTGATGTGCCGTCTACCTGTCTCAACCCCTACCTGCTGCTGTCCCTGCCTCCAGTGTCATTATCACCATAGCCGTTACTTACCAAACTCTGTGTGTGGAGAGTAAGTATCTCCTACACATGAACTCCTCTAGTCTTCTCACGAGCTGATGAGGTGGAGGAGTAACATCCATTTTACAGATGAGGAAACTAAGGCAGAGGGAGTTTCATTTGCCCAATGTGACACTTCACCAGTCCAGGAGGTTATTTTGATGATGGGTACCCATACCCCCCACCACCACAGTCCACCTCCCAGCAAGAGTGCAGGTGAAGGCTGACTCAGTGCTCTGTCCCACCAGCCAACATAGTGCTGAGCAACTGACAGGCAGTCGGGTGCAGTGCAGGGGTCACACAAGAGTGAACCAGACTCAGCTCTTCAGGAGCTATCAGGAAGGACTGGCCACACCAAATGCCACTCTCAGCGTTTGGGGGAAGGAGTTCATGTGGAGTGGGCTCTGGATGGCAAGCTCTGCTGGGGGCCATGGGGAAACAGACCAGAGGGAGGCACGGACTGCGCAAGGTCACACAGCCAGGGCGAGGCAGCATCAGGGTTGAGACCCGCTCTCAGCATGTCGTACCTTCTTGCACCTTGCAGCCAGCTGTGGGGCCTCTGTGTCTGTGCTCTTTTCAAGGACACTCGGTCCCAGACGCCTCCACGATGCTGAGCTGTTCAATGAGTGGCTCCAGTCCTTCTCTCCCCTCTATTAAAATTTTTTTTAAAGAAGAAGAAAGAAAGAAATCCAGGCATTGTCCCTGACTGCAGCTGGTGCCAACTAGAATCCCGCCGAACAGAATGGAGCTGAGAGCTCGGCCGCCCAGGGGCCTGGCTGCTGACACAGGGCCCTTCTATTGTGCTTTCCGCTGGGGGCCCAGGCTGACGCTGCGGCCCCGCCACCGGAACCCTCTTCACCTGCCTTCCCGGCCCCAGCTCTGAGTCTCCTGCTGCCCTCACTCTCTTTGCAAAAATCAGATGCCACTTGGAAGGGCTGTAGGAGTACTGCCACCCCTGCTTTTCTTCCGCATTGACCCACAGCCTGAGGTGAGCTGTCTCCCTCCCTTCCTGCCAGCCTGCCCCTCCCCTTCCCTCCCCCCCCCCCCCAGCTCTTTGGATGCCAGCCTGGGAGAGTGGCAGAAATCCTACCTCCATGCAATCATTGGGAACACTGGTTTGATTTCAGAACATGCCAGGAATTTCCATCCTCCCCTCCCTCTGACTTGGTAGGTGCCAGTCCAGGCTCACCCATTAAGGCAGTTTACAGTGGTGAAGCCTGGGGGTTGCGGGGTGGGAGGGTGGGGGCAAACACGTTGGCAGAGACACAAAAATGTCTTCTAAAGTCACTGGTTCAACCCTGGCTGGGTAGCTCAGTTGGTTAGTGCATCGGACCGATACACCAACATTGCGGGTTTGATCCCAGGTCATGGCACATGCGAGAATCAACCAGTGAATGCATGAATAAGTGGAACAACAAATCGATGTTATTTCTCTCTCCCTCTTCCCCCTTCCTTTCTCTCCTCCTTCCTCTCTCTTTAAAATCAACCAATAAATACAAATAAACAGGTTCACCTGTTCCTTCTGCTCCAAGAGACTGGTCTTAGTGGGAAAGGGTTCCCAAACTCTCCCTGGCTATTGTCACTTATTCTCCTGTACCTGCCCCTTTAAAACCTTGAGCTCCCTTTTGCACACACACACTCTCCCCCATCACAAGCTGGTCAGGCCCATATTACCCCAAGCAGCAGCCCTAAGAACAGCAGCCTGGCCAGCACCCAGTGTCCACTAGAACCCTTGGGCTTGGCCCCGCCACCAGAGCCAGCTTGCAGAGCTGCCCACTTGCTCCAGTGGGCACAGCGCTTCAGACTTTATGGACAGCACTTCGTGTCCCACCTGAGTGCCACAGCAGCCTGAAGATGCAGGCAGAGATTGCACAACCCACTCTGCAGAGGAGTCAACTGAGGGTGCCAGGACATTGGCCAAGATCATACAGGAAAGGGCAGCGTTGGTATTTGAATGCTGGTCTCTTGATTCCATGTCACTAAGCAGGGGTGGAGACCCGGGTGGTAATGGTCTCAGAGGATGGCATTCCAGCTGCCAGGGGACAGGATACCAGACACATTGATTCATTCCACTAATAACTGTTGAATAGCTGCAGTGTGCCAGGCGCAAGACTAGGCACTGGGGATCCAACAGTGAATGAAACGGGTGGCCCATGCTGCCACAGGCTTATATCCTGGTGAGGAGACACACCAAACCGTGTTGAAAGCACCCGTCTGTACCAGCCCAAATGCGCTGCAAGAGCCCTGGCTGGGAGGCTGCAGATGCAGATTCCAGCCCCAGTGTTGCCCCGAATTCTCTGTGTGACGTTGGATGAGGTTTCCCACCTGTGACATTTGCAAGGATGTGGCCTTCACACATTTCCTGAGGTCCCTTCCCTACTCCCAGCCTCTGAGTCAAGTGGTTAATGATTTCCTGGCATGAATGATTACCCGGATTAATTTTTTTTAAACCTGACATTTCATAGGCTCTCAGGGCCGGAAAGGGGCTACCGAGGTCATCTGATCCAAGCCCCTGGCTAAGGGGGGAGCTCCCGGCCTCATTCTTTCCAGGGGGTGACTGTGCCCGCTAGCATCCTCCTGGGAATGGGTGCTTGCTGCCTCATAGAGCAGACGCTGCCTAATGGTGTGCTGGTAAATGTTTAACACCTGGCTCTCCAAAGTGGGGAAAACCTGATTTATAGCATTTGCCGATTTCCACGGTGTAAATACTCCCACCATGGCCACTTTCAGGCTGCCACTTTACATCAACCAGCTCCCACAGGATCCTACAAATGTGTCCCTCAGCTCTCGTGAGCGGTCACAGCTGGCGCCACCCCTCAGAGAAGCCCTGTCCGACTTGACTTGTCAGAAAGTTCTTCCTGGTATTGAGCAAAACATCTCATTGCCAGGACTTCTGGCCTGGATGTCCTGAGCTACTTCTCGCGTGTCATAGGACAACGGGAACCTCAGCTCCAGGAAGCCCTTCCGAGAACGGGAGGAACTGACCCTGTCTCTCTGTGAGGAGGGAAGTTCTTGGACCAAGCGGGGCCAGGGTACACTTTCCCTCTCTGCCCTCCCCGCCCCCTCTCCCTTCTTCTCTCCTTCCCCGCCTCCCACATCTATTTCTAGGGCCTCTAGAACACATCGGGCGCTGTGCCAGGTACTGTGGACACAGTGACCCATGTCTTCCGTCACACTGGCCTGTCCAATTGGAAAGTGTCCCCACTCAGCCTTTCCACCTTGGAGGCTGCGCTCAGATGCCACCCACTCTCAGAAGCCTGCTCTGACCTACCCCTTCCTCCACCCCACCCCCCCTCCAGAGGCGGACAGGCCCCTGCCCTCCCAGAGCCTTTATCGTCCCTGTTTGGCACTTATCACTTTCTACCTTGGATCACAGCTATTTGTGTACAAGGCTTATCTCGCTGCCAGACTGAGAGGCTGCGCGGGCTTGTTGAAAGACCGTGGACTTTGGAGCCACAGGCCTGGCTCTGGGTCCAGCCCCGCCACTTAGAGCTGTGGGCCCTCAGGGGATTCATACCACCTTTTGCAGCCTCAGTTTCCTTATCTGTAGAGTGGGACTGACGATGATTACTTCCAAGGTGGTTTGACCATTAAATGAGATACAGACCTAAACTCCTTTCCTGTTCCTGTCTGGACTCCCATCCGCTTGGGGACAGAGATTGTGTCCAGCGCCTCTGCGTTCTCCTGGTTATAACCACAACAGTCCAAACACTAACAATGGCCAACACTCACACAGCAATTGCCATGTATAGGGTATTAGTCTAAAACACATGTATCAACCCATTTCTTCCTCACATCAATCTTGTGGAAATGGGACTATTATTATTCCTGCTCATAGATATGAGCAACCTGAGGCAAAGATGGGCTAGGTAACAAGCCCCAGGCCACACAGCTAGTGAGCGAGAGAGCTGAGATTTGAACTTCGGGAAATCTGCTCCTTAGCGGTAGAGCGCTGTTATATGGTCACAGTAAAGGGCTTGGAGGGGCTTTTGGAGGGAGCAGGGTGGGTGTGAGTGCACACGGTGCACCCCAGTCTGGGAACATGGGTGCTGGGGTGGAGGTGAGGCTGCATAGAGAAGCTCTGCCTACAGCACCACCCAAAGGCAAATTGGTTAGTGCTGGAGAGAGGACTGAGACCACTAATGGATAAAGCAATCAGGGAAGGCTTCCTGGAAGAGTTGGCATTTGTAATGGTCCTTGATGGATGAGGAGGATTTGGACTGGGATGAACAAAGCAGAGGGAACAGCAGCAGCAAAGGCGTAGAGATGGGAGAGGTATATTAAAGCTTCATTTAAGTGTCAGGCTAGACATTCTGGTGGGTGGGTGGAGCAGAGACAGTAAACGTGGGGAGGGGAGTGTTGCTCATTCTGTGATTCAGAAACAGCTAAGGGAAGCGTTTCAGAGGCTTTGAAAGCCTGCTGACCCTGAAGGATTGAGAGCCAATTGGGCGGCCCGAGTGGCCAGATTGTCATTTTGCTTCTCTATAAACTACTCTGAGATTCCAAAGTCCTAGGCGCCTGACTCGATAGCTCTGCTTCTTGGTCACATCCCTCCGTGTCATCCCTCCTAGCCTCAGTTTCACTATCTGCAAAATGGGCACAAAGAGTGGACCTTGCCAGCCAGTTGAAGGATGAAACAGAGCTGGTGGAGTGATGTGCCTGACACTCCTGGGACAGGAAGTAGGTGGGAGGTACTTGGAGGGAATGGAAAGCTGGGAGGGGAAGGTTGGGAGGAGCTCTATGTGAAGGCCAGTGAGTGCCAAGCCTGCCAAATTGGCTCAGGTTGTGCCTCGTGATTCTCCCAACACCACATGCCCCATTTCCCTGGCACTGCCAAAGCCTGCCCAGCTCTCCTGGCTGAGAAGCAGTCTTTCTCCCAGGCCTCTGCAGGGACGGCTCTTGGCAGGCTCTGGGCTGACCCTGTTCCTCCTGCCAGCCCGGTTCAGCCCTGCCATCCCCTCTGCAGGTAGCACTCATTGTGCTATCGAACCCTTGAGAGCATTCATTGTGTGCCCATGGCTGCTTTCAATGCCTCGCTTGTATTAACTAATTTAATCCTCCCAGCCACACTGTGATTACTCCTGTTTAAAATGAAGAAACAGAGGCACAAAAAGATCCAGCCAGGTCATCCCAGTTCAGTTCCACGGTGGGAAAGGTGAAGCCAGTGGGACCCGGAAGCAGGCCTGCAGGAGGGTCGTCTGGACCCTTCTAGATGGTTCCCAGATTGGAAATACTACAGTGCTGAGCCTTTCACACTTGCCCTTATGTCACAGTTCTCCAGCAGTTCCTCTGCGGCATGCATACCCAAATGTTCGCACACTCACCACTGACACTGGAGTCACCCGGCTCACACTGACACTCCCACCGAGGCTGACAGTACTGGCACCGTTCCCACCCTGCCACACAGAGCTGCTCACTCTCACCCAGGCACCCACGTGATCCATGCCGACTGAAAGATACCCATGTGAGTGCCCCCATGCCCACCCCCACCCCCCCACACACAGGCTTCTGTGTCCTCCGAATGACACTTTGGGATCTGTGGTCTCACATGGCAGGCCCCATGCCCCGGTCCAGGCGCCAGGCTCTGTGGACGTCCCTTTGGCCCAGGCATCCTCATTCTTCAGAAGGTGTGCAGTGTGTCCACTGTGGACTGCAGGCCCCACCCAAACCACTGCCCCTGCTCTGCCTCTTTCCCTAGGAACAGGCCTCAGGGGTGTGGTAGGGGTTTGGGAGCTGGACGCTCACCCTTCCCCCCACTCCTGGGGCAGCGGAAGGAACAGCAGGAAGGGGAGAGTGGATTAATCCTGGCCTCCGCTCCTCCAGGCTCTCTGTGATGCTAATTCCCTCTGCCTTTGATCCACTCCCCTAGCCCAGGCCCCTAACTCGGAGCAGGAGCAGGAGCAGGCGCTGGGCTGGGCTGGCCTGAGGCCTGTAGATCCCCTCCTGCAGCAGATTGGAGTTTCTCTCCAGGAGAGGGGTCTTGGGGATTAGAGCCCTGGTTGCTGGCCCTGGTGTTTGCAACAAGCTCTTCCTTGCCAGAGCTTTCTCATTCTTTCTCGCCTTATACAGAAGCAAAGCGAGGCCGGGTGAAAGGATCAAAGGCTTTAGGCCAGTGAGTGGTGAGTGGAGACCTGCAGCACAGTCCTCCATCCTCCAATCCTGCCCTTTCCACGGAGGGTCTTTGCTCCGTGGTGTTTTTAACGCCTGGAGCTGTGTCTTAAAGGGCATCATCTCATTCAGTCTTCACAGCGTCTCCGTGATGGTCCTACTTTACAAGCAGGGAAACTGCTCTGGGTAGCCGTGCTGCTAAGTGGTCAAACCCAGAACACGGGCAGAGTCCCTCGCTACACAGAGGGGACACGGACACAGAGAAGGGAAGCTCGTACAGCAAGTTGGCTAGGTAGCCAGCACTCACTTTCTAGCTGCACCGGCCTTGTTCTGGAAATGACTAGACTCTTCTATGGACCCAGTGGAGCTGGGATAAGAGACGAGGCCCCTGCACTGCCCAGAGCAGGAGATGGGCACCTGTGAGGATGCCACGCTCAGGTAGTCACATAGAGGCATCTCCGCCAACCTGGCCTTGGGACAGCCCCATAAACTCAGGCATAAACACAATGAAAACTTTTATTGCATTGTGTTTAATACACATAAAAGACCACGTGTAGGCTACAGCACACATTCCAATGAACAGTCATGACCGCTGTGCTTCAGAACTAGAGTGTTGTGGACATCAGTAACACTGCTGCCTGGCCTTTGCTTGGGAGAGGGAACCACTGCCTGAGAGTCATCCATCACTCCCTTCCTCTTTTTAACAAACAGTTCCAGCTCCGCTCCTGCGTGGGATCCCTGGGGAAACGCACATGGAGACATTGCATTCTACGCTGCACTCCCAGGGGGAGCCTTCCCGCTAGGGCTGCCTTCTGCCCTCACCATGCTCCCGGTCTGTGCAGCGGGTGCCCCGCTTTGCCCTCACTCCAGAGAATGCTCTGAAAGGACATTTCTTCCTGGTGCAGCCAGCAGAAACAGGGCCAGCACCCTGGCCGCCGGGCAGCCCTGAATAAGGCATGCCGCCGTGCCTTGCCATAAGCTGTTCCTTGTACCTGGAATGCCCTTCCCATCCAGTTGGCTTGGGAAACCCAGTTCCATTGAGGTCCAGTTGCAAGCTTCCATTTTGGGGGGTGGTTTTTTCTGTGCCTCCTTCCACCCCCCCCCACAGCATAGTTGGATGTACCCTTTCCTACCCAGTCAGAGTCCTTGGGATCCCTCTTTAGCCCTTATCCCAGGGCAGATGTTCTAGAAGCTACTAGGAGCAGACTTTATCCCCAAATCCTAGGCACAATCAGGCATTAGACCCGAATAGATGCTTCCAGAATGATCAAGACATGACCAATGACTTGATTCCCCGTGGATCCCCATGGGCCAGAACCTTCAAGGTCCTAGCCGGTTGGCCCCAAAGCCTGTCTGGGTGGGGAATTTGGTGGCAAGTTGGGAGGAGATGCCCAGGGCTTGGGGCTGCTGCTTATCTATCTGCGGTGTTGATGGGTGTGTGCAAGATGTGTGTGCAGGCGCGTGGCGCTGCCGGCAGGTGGGTGTGGTCACAGGAGCGCACACATCAATGCACCTGCCTACAGGTACATGTGCACACATGTGGTCCCAAGTCTACATTTGTGCAGGGGCACTTCCTTTCCCTGATTTCAACCCCCCACTCCTGGACAAGTCGGCCTCTCCTGAGCCCTGCACAGCACGCATTTATGGGGCACCTGCTGTGTGCCAAACTGGAGAGGCCACCAGAGCGGAGGGGGTGGGGTGGGCAGCTGGCCACTGAGGGGGCGGGAATGAAGGAGTGTTCACATGTCTCCCTGGCCTGCTCTCCCCTGGGCACTGGCCCTGAAAGCCAGGTGCCCCGCCTCCTTATGGGGCCCCTGAGGTCCAGAGGCCAGAGCGGGGCACCGGTGGAGATCCTGGGAGCAGATGGTGCAGGGCCTGTCAGAAACCCTGCTGCCAGGGAAGCCTGGCATTGGGAAGGGTCACACGGAATCCTTTCTCCTTGATGACAACTTCAGTTTTGGGGAGACAGTTCCCTGAGCGTCCTGTAGGAGGGGACCATAGCTATTAGCAGCAGCAGGGATTAAGGGTAGCTCTCAGCTGAGTCAGGGGAGACAGTGTGGGACAGCACCAAATGTCTGAACTGAGGACTGGTCACCCCTAAACCCAACACACGCACGCTCACATTATAGGCACACAAATATGCACAGCGCGCGCATGCACACACACACACACATGCTTGCACATCCAGGGATCCCCAAGGACTCTGACTGGGTAGGGAAGGGTACATCCAACTATGCTGTGTGGTGGGGGTGGGGGGCGGGAGTGGAAGGAGGCACAGAAAAAGCCACCCCCCAAAATGGAAGCTTGCAATTGGACCTCGATGGAACTGGGTTTCCTACACTTGCACATCTAAGGTCACACACAAACAGTGCTGACTCTCTCCTCCCAGTCCAGGGCTGTTCCTTTAACTCAGGCTGCCCTAAAGGGGAGAGAGGCGGCCAGTTCTCCCACTTGCCTCCAGCGGAGACCCAGGCCCCTGTGGCCAAGGGAGATGGTGATAGGGTGCTCCTTCTGGCGCACAACTGGCCTCCCCTTCTGGTGGAGGGTGGCGTGGGTTAGCCCACGTGAGTCCAAGGGCCAGGCAAGGGCCCTGTCTTTCCTCCCCCCACCCAAGTGCAGCCCAGAGGCCCTGAGGGAGGGCTGGCTCCTGTGACGAAGGCAGCACAGTGACTTGGCAATCAGGGTCCTTGGCTCTGAACTCTGACAGCCCTGGGCGACCCAGGATTCCTCGCTTCTGGCTGTGCGGTTGTGGGCAGGTTGCTTCACTCTGCTGCAGCGGAGACAGTGCCCAGGCCAGTGCCCAGGTGATGGCAGTGGGGTGGTCTGGCTTGTTCTTGTAAGTGCCCATGGAAGACCAAGCCGCACTCTTTGCACCACTGCAGCCAGGTGACACGGGCCTGCCTCGGGGCCTCAGGAGAACTGAGTTCCTGTCCTGGCACTGCCTCACCAGTGGGTGACCTTGGGTGTGTCCCTGGGCCCCTCTGACCCCAGCCACCTCAGCTCCAAATGAGCCCATCTGTTTGAGGGTTACGTGGGCCTAGCATGCCCACTCAGACAGGAAAGCCTTATAGATGGCAAGGGTGCTGGAGTGGGAACAGGTGACCATTGCCACTGGAGGGATCCTGTCCTCTGCACTCAGACCCAGCACTCTGGCCTCCAGCTGGCCTGCGAGTCCATGTCCTCCTCAGAAGGGTGAGCAGTGTTCACCTGGGTCCTGCAGGCCACAGCCCGGGCTGCTAGGCTAAGCACTCCCCCTCGGGGAGACCGAGGGCCCTTTGAAGCTAGGAAGTTCCTACTGGACGGGCAAAGGCAGCCTGGATCCAAGGCACCTCTCTGGCCTTTAGTCCTCCTTCTCCACCCACAGGTGGAAATCCACTCAAAGACTGAGGAAGGGCCGTGCGCAAGGGCTTTGTGTGGCAGCGCCAGCCGCGGTGGCACAGCTTGGCTTTCCGACTTTAATGATTTCCTGAATTCATTCTGTTTCCTACCTCGGGGAAAGGAGGAGAGGTGATCCTCTTGAAAATTCACATAATTGCTTTTATTTGATTTTTATTAAAATGCATTCAGGAATAATGTGATTGCCCCGTTTATTATGTTGTTCATCAACCTGGCGTGGGGAACCGCCTGGGGGATGTAGGGGTGCAGGAGCCTGGGGCGCAGTGGGTGTGGGCACTGGCGGGTGGTTCTGGGGGAGTCGCAGTCCCCACTGCGCCTGCCCGAGAGGAACGTGAGGTGGTGCTGCATGTGGGTATGTGCGCACGCTCTAGATGCCTACCCCCACCCCAGATGTCCTCCCCACCCCAACTTGCTCCCCCCACGTGCCTCCTCGTCCTGCTTCCGAGTCCCCATAGGCGGGGAGCGTGGTGGTCTGCCCTCCCAGCATCCCTCAAACACCCCTCCATCTGCTCCGCCAGTTGCCTGCGCCTTTATCGTGGCCTCCTTGTTGGTCTTGCTGTCTCCAGACTCAGGGCCCTCTGTGCAATTTGCCTCAGCCACCTAACCAGGCCACTTCCCTGCTCAGAGACCTTGCTGGCTCGCAAACAGCCCTTTCCTTTGGGTCTTTGTGTGCAGTGGAGCGAGCCCAGAGCTCCGGGCAGACATGGCCCAGTCCTTGCTCCGCTCCAGGCAGTGGGATGCTGGGCTGGTCCCTGCCTCCCTGGTCTCAGTTTACTGCTTCAGGAAATGGAACACCAAGGCCTTCTGGAGAGGACCACCAAGAACACAGAGTGAACAGGCAAGTGGGAGGGGGGCACGACTCACGGCATGGATGTGAGGCCACGAAGCCATGTGGCCGCCTAGGGAGAGTGGAGCTGTTTAGCACGTGCTCAGAGAGGAAGGGCAGCCTCAGCCCCTGAGCTCGCCCATGCCCCAGCCTGTCTTACTCTAGCTGTTACAGGTGAGGTAACTGGGCTCAGAGGTGAGTGACTTGTTGGGAAGTGTGCGGTCTCTTGGGCACAAGAAACAGGGTGGCTGTGACTCGCTGCCACCATGACGCTGTGGGTGAGCTGCTTTAAGCGGTGGGTTTGGCGGTGGGCAGTGCCGGGCAGAGCTGCGCGTTTCCTGGGATACTGGGGGGGCCTGTGTATCAGCAGGTCCCCTCTCCCAGGCCCCTGGGTTCTCTCAGGTGGTCTGTCCCTATTGGGATGGCTGCGTGGGAGTCAGGGAAGCGTGATGGGCGAGGCCTGGGCACCCTCCTCCCGAGCACCCTGCAGGGGCTCAATCTGTGAAAGGCCCATCTTCACTTAACAATAATCAAAACTTGCTGCATTTTTCCTTTTTATGTGTCTGTTTTGATGCAAATCATTTGGCAGTGGATGCAGCTGAGACAGTTGGGAGCCGAGGCAGCGAGTTTGGAAATGCAGCTGTGGGGCCTGTGAGGGCCAGCGGGGGCCCCCCACCCAGCAGGTGCTGGGGACAGACACCACCCACAGGCACCGTCCAGGACCCCCACCCAGCAGGTGCTCAGCATAGCCACTGTCCAGCCTCCTGTGACCCCAGCTGTCACCCCACTGGGATGCCCACCGCTGCTCTTCTCTGCTTGTCAGACCCCTCCCATGAGGCCCAGGCCACACCGGGCCTTCTGTACCTGCTTCCCGTTGGTTCCTGATGCCAGCCCACTCTGTCCACCTGTCCTAGAGGCTGCCGGGGTACCTGGGGCAGGTTCAAGTCTCTCCAGCCAGGCTGTGAGTCTGTCCAGGAGGACAGGTCCTCAGTCATGGAGAGCACCATTGGGGAGCTGGGAGACCTCTGAAGTCTCATCAGAGGAAATTCTAGCCTAGACCAGTAAAGGGCGACCAGCAGTGTCCCCAGAGTGTGAGGTGTCCTGGGTACAGACTCTGTGACAGATCGGGACAGCCTCGGCCAGGCGAGCTACAGCCACTTACTCAGGGCCCCACAGTGAGCCCATGACCCTGAACCTCCCATTTCTAGGCTAGCATTGTGTCCTGATGCTGCCACCACAGACAGCCAGCACCTCCTTTGGGGGAAGGGGGACACTGAGGCTCAGTGGGGCAGCAACTGGCCCAAGGCCATGGGTGAGTTGGCTGCTGCGCTAGACAAAGGGACCACCAACCTTGGAACCTCAGGCGGGTTCAGGGGAACAGCTTGCCCCAAGGAGGGATCCTCTCTGAGCCCACAACACTATTGTCTGAGTGCCCAGCAGGGCTGGTGCCACCCCCGGGTGCCCTCCAGACCTCAGGTTCAGCTCAGCTGTTGCAGGGGCTGCAGAGGGCTAAGCCTTGCTGGCACCCCATGCCCCAGCCTCGTGGGCTAGTCCTGGGCGCAGACAGCAGAGCTCCCTTATCAGATCTCTGTTTCCCCTCCTTTCTGCCTGGCCTCCGCCCCCACCCCTGGTAGCCCTTTCCTTTCGGAAGCCTTTTCCTGTTACCAACACCCGGCATGCAGAGATGTTGGTTTCTGTTGCTTTAAAAAAGGTTCTTTTTGGCAAGGGGAGTGGAGGGTTGTTTACTGGGCTTGCACAGCTCCACTGTGAGCTGCAGCTGGGAGGGCGTACAGATCTGGGGCTCGCGGTGCCTACACCCACACTCCTGAGCCTCCGGATCCTGTGCCAAGGCAGGGGGTTTGCATAAACACCTGCCATGCACCCGGCTCCGAGGTGGGCTCTGTAGCACCCCCTGCACAAATGTGAGGTCAGGGGATTTACTATTCGTTCCTCACAGAGGCCCTGAGGCTCAGCAAAGACAGCTGGGCCCAAGCCTCTGGATCGCTGGTCAGGCCTCTGCCCACAGCAAGGTGTTGCCTCCAGAGCTCGCCATCCAACCCCCTCCTTCCTTACCTGACATTTTCCCCACCCACACGGGGGCGGGCTGTGCCCAGCCAAGGCACAACTTCCTGGAGCTGCTGTCCTGGGCTCTTGGCCCCTCTGTAGATAGGGTGTGGATTTTATCCAAGTCACCAGAGCTGGATTCAAGTTTCCAGTCCTGCTGTGTGACCTCTGGCAAGTCACTTAGCCTCTCTGAGCATGAGATGGCTTAACCATCAGATAAGGAGCTTGGGGGAGTCTTAGAGAGAGCCTGCTGAGCTCCGAAGTCTGTCAGACGGGGTTGGAGCCTCTGTCTGCATTACAAGGGACTCAGGAAATCCACGGAGGTGATGAGAGCTGCCAAAGGTGGGTGAGCAAGAGTGCCACGGTCAAGACCAGGCTCTGGAAGGATCGTGTGGGCAGCCTGGACTGCAGGCAGAGGTGGAGGCCGGGAGGCAGGTGAAGGGGCTTTAACCCACTTTTCAGGAAAATGAGGTGCCCCACACCCTAGCAGGAGCAGGAATCGTGGAGGCCAGACCACTAGGGAACACTGGGGTCCTATCCAGGGCAGCTAGGCTCCTTGCTCTGGGCCCCTCCCAGCTTCCCCATGGGGTCCTGAACCCCAGCCCACCCAGCAGCCAGGGGTGAGACTGGGGGTGTACTCTTACCAGTAGTCTCAGTGTCCTGAGAGGTGTTGGTAATCTAGCCCCCCTAGAACCGTGGCTTCCATTTCTCACTGAACTCCATCCACTGGGCTTCCCAGCACTGGTTTCAAGGCCCCTGACATCACCCCAGCTTTGAGACCCCCTCCCCCACCTGCAGAGGAGGAAGCCAGGCGCCTGCATTGTCCCACCGCCTGCCTCCACCCTGCCCATGGCATCTCCTTCTATGAAGCACACGCCTATCTGTAAAGCACATGAGTCCCCTGATGGTCTGCAAGTGTCACAGGCATTCTCACAGGGGAGCAGCTTTCCACCCCCAGCGATGGGTTTCCTGAAAAGACCCCGCAGTGTAGGGAAGTGTGGGAGGCCACGACGTTGTGCAGACTTTCCTGTCCCCTTTTCCTGAGATGTCAGCTGGAGGGTGTGAGCAGTGGGACCAACTTTGTCTCAGTCCGAGAGGCCGCTGTAACAGGTTCCCCCAGACCCGGTGGCTTCTGAACCACACGCTGGGTCTGCAGGTGGAAGTCCAAGGTCAGGGCTCCAGCATACTCCATGCCTGGTGAAGGATGCCTCCTGCCTCACAGCCACGTTCTCGCTGTCCTCACACGGTGGAAGGGGCAAGGGAGCTCTCTGGGTCTCTCTTATAAGAGCTCTGATCCCATTCATGACGTTCCCCCGCCCCCCATGACCTAATCACCCCCCAAAGGCCCCGGCTCCTAATACCACCACATTAGGGATTATTATTTAACGTATGAATTTTGGAGAGACACAAAGATTCAGACCACAGCAAACTTGTTCTCTCAAAGATTCTTTAATGGCAGGAGAATAAAGTGTCTGAGGCTCATAGCCCCTCTGTGGCCATTGTACCCATTTCCCAGACAGGCAAACTAAGGCTGGTGTGAGTGCCTAGGCTTCCTTGCTCATATGAAGAGGCTGACACCCTGGATTCCTGGCCAGCTCAGAGCCTCCGCACAAGAGGAGGGATGCCGTTCTAATTTTAACATCACCTACAGGGCTGGCAATCAGACACCCCAGGAGTGTGCCTGCCTCACCCTCTCTCCTGGTGGTCGAGGCCTCCATGACAGGGAAAGAGTGCACACAGCATGCCTTGGGCACCCTGTTTTGCTGTGCACCCCTCCCCACCCAAGGCTTTTACTTTCTCTGGGCCTCTCCTGCACCATCTGCAATGTCTGCCTACTGGGAAGGCAGGATCGAAGGATCTGGGCGCAGAGGATTGGAAACCCTTTCTGTGGGCCAGCAAAGAGCTGGCACTTTCTGTAGGGTTTCATTTGTCTTCACAGCAGACCCAGGTATGACATGGAGGGGGCCTCACAGACCCCAGGACCATTCAGCCCCGTGCAGGAGGATGTCTACAGAGGTCACACCTGTCACTCCTGTGCTGACCAGGCCATTGTGTTCCTTTACCTGAGGGGTTTGAACACTGGAGCAGAAATGGTTCTAAGTTTCAGGGGGCTGAAGGGTGGGAGTAGATGAGGGAGGCAGACTGGGAAGGGAGGCAGGAAAAGAGGACATTGGCCTTGGTCTGTGAAATGGCCTGGGCATGCCTGGGAGGCCAGTCCTGCACTTGGTCCAGCCTTACATCCAGAGAAGCAACACACTGCAGAATACGAGGGGGGCCTCAGTCTCAGAGCACAGGGGCCTCTGCAGCAGCCAAGGAGAGAGGAGGCCCCATGGAGCCCCCCTTCTCCGAGGCCAAAAACACAGTCCGATGATGGCAGATGGGGTACTCAGAATTTGGTTTTCTGAAAGAAAAATCCAGAATGTGATATCTGTCACACCTGTAAATTTTGGTATAGCATCATCATCTTGTCATAGCCCCATTGGACAGATAAAAAACCCGAGGCTCAGAGAGTTTGGGATTATCTAAAGACATTTTCTTGGAACTGGGAGATCGGGGACCAGAACCTTGGTTTGTTCTTGTCAATGCTGTCGCTTTTTACCTTTTTAAATGATTCCTTGGCTGGCAAGACCACCCCACTTGGGGGACAGATGGGACAACTAAGGCCCAGGTGGGCATGTGGCACAGCTAGGAAGTGAGGAAGGAATCCAAGACATCAGTCTGCCCTCTTCTTGGTCCAAGCTGCAGAGGGCCCATCCAGCATTCCTCCTTCTTCATCCTGAGACCCACTCCAGACCTCCAGGCCCTCTGCTCAGCATGGAGGAGGTCTGACCTGCTTGCCAGCTCTCCACAGCCCCTGCGCAGCTGCAGAGCCTGCTCTGGGCCCACAGAAGTCTTGTCTCAGTCCTAGAGGGGGAAGCAGGCCCTGCCATGAGCTCTTCCTCCCCACGGGGTCTGGGCCTGGATAGGGACACCCACGAGCTCAGTAAGAGCCTCTGTGGGTGTGGTCAAGTTTGGTGTCAGGAACTCCAGGGTCAAGTCTGGGTTCTGCCAGTAGCAAGTGGCCTTGGTTGGTCCCTTGCCTTTTCTGATCTCATTTCTCCCACCCGGCAGTCATTTTTGTCCTAGGAGGAGGGCAGGCATGAAGGAAGGAGAAACCTTCATTCTTCCACTTATGAGCGGTGTCCTCGGGCCTGAGCCCCTATTTCCCTGTGAATAAAACGGGAATAACGGAGCCCATTCCTTTGATTCTTAAGGATGCTCACATTAGGTAAATCCTAGTATCTCGGGCAGCATCTGCTCCATCTTTGTTCCCTGGGCTCCCAGGGGCAGGGGCAGCCCTGAGGCTCCCGGTGCCCTCAGCCTCCCTCAGGCAGCTAGGTGTTTGGGCAGAGGGGGCCTAGGAGGCCTCAGTGTGGCATGGTGGGAGGAAATAGGAACATGATGTCACATGGGTCAGGAGACATGGCTGACTGACTGTGTGATGTTGGCCAACTGACCCGGAATCTCTGGGTTTCCATTTTCTTTACTAAAATGCAATGGTCAGCCCTAGCTGGTTTTGCTCAGTGGATAGAGCCTCGGCCTGCGGAGTGAAGGACCCCGGGGTTCAATTCTGGTCAAGGGTGCATGCCCGGATGGAGGGGCTCAATCCCCCCAGTAGGGGGCGTGCAGGAGGCAACTAATCAATGATTCTCACTCATCAGTGATGTTTCTACCTCTCCTTCTCTCTTCCTCTCTGAAATCAATAACAATATTTTTTAAAATAAATAAATGAAATGCAGTGGTCAGACAAAGAGTAAGAACAGTCAACATTACTTAAGCACTTACAACGTGCCAGGCACCGAGTCGAGAGAGTTCCTGCTATTAGTTCTTTAATCCTAAACTGCCTCATGCGGGAGGCTCGATATGATGTCTCCCTTCTGGGACATGGACGCTCAGAGGGGCTGAATTACAGCCAGTGAGAGGCGAAGACAGGGCTTGCAGCCTGGAGGCCTGACGGGAGTAAACAGGACAACTGCAGTCGCTAACATTTGCACTGTACGCTAGCCAAGTGCTATACCAGAACCACCTCCTTTCATTCCTACAACAAACCTGCAAGGAGACGCGATTTTAATCTCTACTTTATGTAGAA
Organism: Murina feae; assembly: GCA_004026665.1. NCBI lineage: Eukaryota > Metazoa > Chordata > Mammalia > Chiroptera > Vespertilionidae > Murina > Murina feae. The sequence goes on along the minus strand of PVJC01000254.1, from coordinate 11,241 downwards.
GGAAACACAGGCAAGTTGAGCACTTGGTCAAGATCATGAGCCAGGGCTGGGATCCAGGCAGTCTGACTTCGAAGTCTATAAGAGATGAATGTGAATAAATCTCCTGGCATACAAAAGTTTGTATACAGGTGGTGCTCAATAAATTATTTCCAAACTAACAGAAATAAATGCCACAAAGGATCAGGTCTTCAGGTCCTGTGGTCCTGGCCTTGCCATTTCCACAGGCTGCTTCTGCTAAGGCAAGAGGAAAAGGCAACCCCAGGGACCCCTAACAACTCCTGGAATGGTGCTCAAACCCCTCAAGGGATCCCCTGCCGTCTCCAGGCCCCACCCTTCCCTTCTCCCAACACTACATTCCTTTCCTCCTTCCAAACATTTCTTTATTTTTAAAGTCAATTTTATTGAGGAATGATTTACAAAACACACAAATTAAACTGTACAGTTCAATGAGTTTAGACAAATGTAGATAATGAGATAAACATTGACACACTCAAGGTTTGGCACATTTCCGTCATTCAACAAAGTTTCTTCATGCTCCTTTCAAATCAATCTTTCTCCCAACTCAGGAAGCCATTGGTTTGATTTCTAAAGCTATCAATTAGTTTTGTGTGTTCTATGACTTCCTATGTATGGAATTTATAGGAAGCATATGTACGGTTGGTGTAGACCCATCCATGCTGCATCATGTATTGGTAGCTTGGCCCTTTCCTTGCTGAGGAAGGAATAGGAATGCAACCATTTGTTTATTTGCATATACATTTGGGTTGTTTCCAGTTTTAGGATTTTCTGAATGAAGCTGCAAATCTGGGTGAACATGTTTTCAGTTCTCCAGGTCAATGCTTAGAAGTAGAATTGTTGGGTTGCATGAAAAGTGTATGTTTTATTCTTTTACAAAGTAGTTGTGCTATTTTAGTCCCCAGCAGTGCATGGGAAATCTACTTGTTTCATATCCTTGTCAATATGCAGCATTGTCAGTCTTTGTACCTTTAGCCATTCGGTGACTATGTAATGACATCTCTCTGTTGGTTTGAATTGCATTTCCATGAGGACTAATGCTGCTGAAGATGTTGAGCATCTTTATTTAAAAAATATTTTTTATTGATTTTTTACAGAGAGGAAGGGAGAGGGATAGACAGAAACATCGATGAGAGAGAAACATCGATCAGCTGCCTCCTGCACACTCCCTACTTGGGGATGTGCCCGCAACCAAGGTACATGCCCTTGACCGAAATTGAACCTGGGACCTTTTTAGTCCACAGGCCGACGCTCTATCCACTGTCAAACCGGTTAGCGCTTAAGCACCTTTTTTTTTGAAGATTGTTAAAGTAGTTTATTTCCCAATGAGGTAAAAATTTATGTCTCTACTTAAAATTTTTATTATTTTTTTATTAATCATTGCTTCACAGTAGTGCAAATACCTTATAATAACAAAGAATTCTTAATTATTCCTCTGTCCCTTGTATCATTACCATCATTTATTTCACCTACCCAGAAGTTATAATAATCAATTATATTGTTGCTATTATGTTGAACAACCATTATCTGTTAGATCAATTAAGAATAAGAAAAATGAAAGTTTATATTTTACCTTCACTTATTGCTTCTCTAATGTTCTACCTTTATTTAGGGAGATCCTGGTTGCTGAGCCATATAATTTTCCTTCTCTCTGAAGAACTTCTTTCAACATTTCTTGAAAGACAGGTCTACTGGCCACAAATTACCTCAATTTTTGTTTGTTTGAGAAAGTCTTTATTTCTCCTTTGCTTTTGGAGGATAATTTGGCAGGATACAGAATTCTAGCGAGATGACTTTTTTTCTTTCAACACTTTATTTTACTTCACTCTTTCTTGCTTGGATGGTTTTTGAGAAGTCTGATAAAAATCTTTGCTCATCTATACATAAGAATTGTTACCCTTACCTTGATCCTGGTTACTTTTAAGACTTAAAAAAAATTCTCACACAAGGATATGTTTTTTATTGATTTTGAGAGAAAGGAAGAGAGCGAGAGAGCGAGAGTGAGAATAAGAGCGAGAGAGCGAGAGAAAGAGAGAGAGAGAGAGAGAGAGAGAGAGAGAGAGACCCATGTGAGAGAGTAACATCATGCATTGCCTCCTGTATGTGCGTATGTGCTCTGACTGGGGATCAAACCTGACTAGGAATTGAACCAGCGACCTTTTTGATGTATGGGATGATGCTCTAACCAACTGAGCCACCCAGCCAGGGCTTATAAGACTTTTTGTCTCTGATATATTTTCACTTTGAATACTATATTGGTGTAGGTTTTTGGAATTTATCCTAATTGGTATTCTCTGAGCTTCCTCGAATATGTGGTTTGGTGTCTGATATTAATTTTTGGAAAATTTCAGTCATTATTCCTTCAATTATTTTATTTCTCTTTTTTTCTTTTCTGTTATTCCCATTATATGTATGTTACACTTTTTGTAGTTGTCCTTAGTTCTTGAATATCCTGGGGATTTCCTTTTTGAGTTTGAGAGGTTTCTATAGAGATCTCATCAAGATTAGAGATTCTTTCCTCAGTTGCTTCCAGTCTGAGAATGAACCCCCCTAGAGACAGTCTTCATTTTTGTCACAGTGCTTTTGATTTACAGCATTTTACTTTGATTCTTTTTTTAGAATTTTTATCTCTCTGCTTATATTACTAATCTATTCTTGCATGTTGCCTATTTTCCCCTTAGCATATGAATCATAGTTGTTTTAAATTCCAATATTCCTAAAATATCTGAGTCTGCTTCTAATGCTTTCTCTGTCACTTCAAACTGCTTCCCCCTCTTTTATTATGTTTTGTAATTTTTTTTTTTTATTGAAAGCCAGACTTGATGTAGTAGAAAAAAGAAACATGGTACTGATTCCCACAGAGGTTTCTGCTTATAGTTTCCTGCTCCAATAAGGTGTGATTTTCAGTATTTGTCTTATCTGCCTGTCTATCTCCTCACTTTTAGAGGCAGTAGTTTGACTTATGACTTTACTCTTTAACGAATCTAAGAAGAGTTGTTGATTTTCAGTTTGTTTAGCTTTTTTTTTTCTTATTATGAAGATAGGGGTGATGATAGAAGAGCTCCTTACATGCCAGGCTAGAAATTGGAAGTCTGATATCGATGTGTTTTAACACATTTTCTTACAAATATAATCCTTTGTCCATTGAATAACATTGTCACCTTTGTTAAAGAAAATTCAATTGATCACAGGTGTATGGGTCTGTTTTGAGACTTTGTGCCATATGTTTTATTGTATACCAATACCACACTCAACTGACCACGGTAACTATACAGAAAATCTTGAAATCAAGCAATGTGATTCTTCCAAGTTTGTTTTTATTTTTCAAATTTGCTTTGAGTGTTCTAGGCCCTTTTCATTTTCAAATAATTTTTAGAACCAGCCTATTAATTTCTGCTCTATTTTTCCATTGGTTTGTAGTTTTCTTGAAATATTTCCTTCTGGTATTGATATCAGGGTAATGTTGACCTTATGAAAGAGTTGGGAAGTGTTTTACTCTCCTCTATATTTTAAAAGAATATGTTTAATTAATATTTTTATTTAAACATTTGATAAAATTATCTATGAAGTTATATGGGCCTGGAATTTTCTTTATGTAAGATTTTATGAATTAAATTTCTGTAATAGATATAAAACTATTTATGATTTCTCTTTCTTCTTGTGTCAATTTTTGTTTTTCAAGGAATTTGATTATTTCATTTAGGTTGCCAAAGTTATTATTTCAAAGCTGTTCATAATTTCTTTCATTACTTTTAAAATATCTGTAAAATCTGTAGTAATTAACCCATGTTGATACCTGATATTGATCATTTATGTTTTATTTCTTTTTTCTTGCTACAGGTTGATTGATGTTTATTGATCTCTTTAAAACAACAAGCTATTGATTTTATTGAGTTTCTTTAGTGTACATTCATTTTCTAGTTCATTGACTTTTGCTTTTTATTTCCTACCTTCTACTGACTTTGGGTTTAACTTAGTCTTTTCCCCCCTAAAACTTAAATATATATATTAGAGAGAGGAGAAGGGAGATGGATGGAGAGATAGGAACATTGGTGAGAGAGAAACATTGATTGGCTGCCTCCCGCATGACTGTCACTGAGGATTGACCTCGAAACCCAGGCATGTGCCCTGACTGGGAATCTAACCAGGGACCTCTTGTTTCATGGGTTGATGCTCAATCACTGAGCCATAATGTCTGGACTTTTTCCAGACCTTTTTATGGAGAATTCATGGTGTGTTGAAATTCCCAAGACCACCCCCAGCTTCAGGGATTTTCTAGGGGTTCTTGCGGGACTCAGTATATAGTCATACTCATTGCTTAGATTTATTACAACAAAAGATTCAAAGCAAAATTGCAAAGGGTAAAGGTACATGATGTAAAATGTGAAGGAAATCAGACACAAGCTTCCAAGAGTCTTCTCACAGTGGAGCTACAAGCATGCACTCAATTTCCCCAGCATGGAGCTGTGACAACACATGTAAAATGTTGTCTACCAGAGAAGTTCATTAGAGATTCAGTGCCCAGGGTTTTCACTGGGGGTTCATCACACAGGGCACATACCAACCCTCCAGACTACCAGAAAGAAAGTGGTGTTCAGCATAAGCCACATTATTTTCAGTAAGGCACTTTTATAGAGAAAGTATGGGAACTCCTGAAATGTATGTTCCCAGATGTCAGTCAAGGGTCAATCTTATAAGCAGGCTTTTCTTAAGGGTATCAGTCTCAGGCTTGCTCTGTTAACTCTTTTCTGCACAAATGTTTAAAACGTTCATTTTGTCTAATATAAACATTTAATGCTATACACTTACCTCAAACACTCTTTTAGTCTGCATCTACAAATATTGATATATTTTTTATTTTTGCATTCAGTTCAAAATATTTTCAAATTTCCCTTGAGATTTCTGTTGTCTGCCTTCAACTTCACAGATGCTTTTATCTGCAGTGTTATAGATGCTATTAATTTATTTCTGTAAAATTTTTATTTAATAGATTGTATTTTTGAGCTTTGAAAGTTCTGTTTATTTCTTTGTATGGTTCTCACTTCTCACTTCATTATATTTTCTTTTAAATCTTTGAATATTTTTATAATAGCTATTTTAACCTCATTGTCTTCTAATTCCATAATTTCTGTAATCCAGGTCTGTTTCTATTGAATTATTTTTCTTGTGGTTGTGGGTTTCATTTTCCTACATGTCTAGGAGTTTTTGTTTGGATGCTGGACATGTGATGTTCCATTTCAGGGTGTTTGTCTTTTGTTGTCTTATTTGAAAGAGTATTGAATATATTGCTTTGACAGGCAGTTAGTTTACTTGTAGATCAAGCTGCTCCTTTTGAGGCTCATTTTTTAAAAAATATATATTTTATTGATTTTTTACAAAGAGGAAGGGAGAGGGATAGAGAGTCAGAAACATCAATGAGAGAGAAACATCGATCAGCTGCCCCCCACACACTCCCCACTGGGGATGTGCCCGCAACCAAGGTACATGCCCCTGACCGGAACCGAACCTGGGACCCTTGAGTCCACAGGCGGACGCTCTATCCACTGAGCCAAACCAGTCAGGGCGAGGCTCATTTTTAAGGTTTATGAAATTGATCCATCCTCTATTCTGACTGGATGGAATTCAACTTCTCTCATCTTTCTGTGAACTCTGGTAGTTGTTAAACTCATAGCTCCCTGAGAGTAATTATTTCTCTGATAGCTGGTCTTTACCTGGCCCCATCAAGTCTCATCTGAGACGTATACAGTTTATAACTCATTGTGAGGCTCAAGAAGACTTCTATGAAGATTTCTAGGGCTTCCTCTGCCTAGATCTCTCCTCTCTAGTATTCTGACCACAACTTCCAGCGTCCTCAGCCTTCCTATGCTCCAATCTCTGTCTCATTAGCTCAGAGAGACTGCTGTGTTCCACTTGGATTCTCTCTCTTTGTTCAGTGGCCTGGAACATGTCTCTAATTACTAGAAAACGGAGGCAATCATCGAGCTTACCTAATCTGCTTTCCTTCTCTCAGGAATCATGGACCTGTGCTTCTATGTGAAAATAGGTTTTTCTATGTTTGTTCAGTTTTCTTTTTTCCTTTCTTTCTTTTGCTTATGGTGATAGGGTTAGTCTAATTACAGCTACTCTGTAGTAGCTAGAAGTTGACATCGTTGACTCCAGTCCAGTGTTCATGATGAGTAGACATTCACTGGGAAGAAATGGAGGAGGGCACCTTAGGAGAAGGGGCCGCATAGGTAAAAGTTCTAAGCCAAGTTCAGGGACGTGTGTGAGGGGAATGTTAGAGGTGATAGGCAGGGATGTATATACAAAGGACCTTGAATGAGAGTCTAGGAGTTTGTGCATTATCCTTGAGGTCTCGAGGAGGCGAAAGCTAGTAATTATAACTATAATAACAGTAACATGTAATTGATTTACTTTCATATGCTAAGCAGTCCCTGCTCTACGCTCTTTGCATGGATCATCTCATTTATTAAGCTCAGGAGCTCCTCCAGCCAGCTCATAAAAGACTACAGTGTTATTAGGAATTGCCATGTGCCGTGTGTTTTTTCTAAGCACTTTACACAATTACCTCATTTACAATAACACTATGTGGTAAAGACTGTAACTATGTCTATTCTACAGATCAGGAAATTGAGGCACAGAGAAGGTAAATGACTTATAGTCACACAGAGAACAAGTCGCAGATAGTGATGCTATTTCTTCCAAAAATACTCTTCCAATATAATGATGATGATGATGATGATGATGATGATGATGATGATGTTGTTCTTACAATGAAAAGGAGCTGCCTTTGGGCCACCCAGGTGCTTCATGCCCACAGATACTGTGAATGTTAGTGCATGTGGCCACCAGGCCTGGTGGACCTGGCATTGCTGGCAGTCAAGTGGTCCCTGTTCTGGTTTAAAATGATGTCCTCAAATTCTTTGACTCTTCCCATCAAAGGTGGACCATCATGTCCCCCCCCTTCAGTCCAGGCCAGCTTTAGTGACTCACTGCTAAGGAATCGAATGCAGCAGAAAAGGTGCCCAGTGATTTTTGAGGCTCATTTTCAAGAGACAGCTCTGCTCCTGCCTGACTTGAACCTCTTGTGACACATGCCTTGGGAGTCTTGATCTGGTTTCTGTTCCTATAGTTTTGCGTTTTCTAGAATGTCTTATAAATGGAGTTATCCCGTGTGTAGTTTATTGTTCGGCTTCTTTTACTCAGCACATTGCTTTTGCGGTTCGTCCATGTTGTTGTATGTATCTGTAGTTTGGTCCTTTTTATTTCTGAGATGTTTTGTTAATCCATGCATTGGACATGTATTGGTCCATCCCATTGCTGGGCACACAATAGATGTTCAATAAGTGGGTGTTGAGTCGCTAAGTGGGTGAATGGAAGGCAAAAGTGGGGACTCCTCTCCAAACCTTTAGAACCGGGTTTTGACAGGGGTTGGAGGAGGCAAGGTGATAATGTTTTCTCAAGATTCATTTATCGTTCACTAATTCACAAATAGTGATTGAGTAGCTACTCTATGGCAACTATTGTGCTAGGTCCTAACACGCAATTCCTGCTCCTCCAGAGCTGACTGTTGAGCTGAGAAGACAACTCACCAAGCAGTTAACATCAAGGGAGATACGTGCTGGGAGAAGGGAGAGCAGGGCGAGGCAGGGAGAGGGGCAGGGCAGGGTGAAGGGGGGAGGCGCAGAGGGCAGGGTGAGCATGGGTGGGTGGGGCAGACAAGGCTTCCCCAGGAAAAGTCAAGGCCTGGAGGAGGTGGTGATTGCTGGTCCTCAGAGGAGGGGAGAGTGTGCCCAGCAGAAAGAACATGAGAGAGCACACAGCAGGTTGGAGCACTGAACCCGGTGTGAATGTGGGAAACGGTCAGATTTGGTCTGGAGACACATGAGGAGGAGATCAGTTGAAAAACTGAAGTTGCAAAGTGATCTAATTAGGGTCTCAGAGTGGAGAAAGGATTGGCTGTGTGAGTGCGTGTGGGAAGACCAGTAGGGGGTGTTGTAAGTACCCCAGGTAAAGGATGGTGGGGACCTGGATAAGGACAATGGAAGAATAGATTATAGTCCCACTTAGTGGTAGCCTTACCAGGAGCTGATGACGGATTTTTCTGTGGGGAGAGGGGCAGGATGAAATATGAGTAGATCCCAGATTTGAGACTTGGGCAACCAACAGAAGATAGTGCTAATCCCTCGAAGAGGAGCACGTCAGGATGGGGCAGGAGGGTAGAGACAACGAGCAAGGACATGTGGGAATTGTTGAGGTTGAAGGGCCTGGAGGATACCCAAAGGAGAGTCCAGGAGGCAGTTGGCTATTTGGCCTGGAGAGGGAATCATGGCCAGAGGCACAGATTTGGGAGACATTGGCATGGAGCAGGGAGTGTATGAACTTTCCTGGAAACGAGTGAAGGCCCGGCTCAAGACAGAGACCTGAGGAACACGAGGATTTAAAGAGGAGGACAACAGGTGTTCCAGCAAGACCAAGGAAATGCATGGAGAATTAGGGTGTGGACCAAGGAGGGTGTGGAGGAGCAGAGGGGGAGCAAGCTGAAAGGAGAGGCAGGGACACTAAGAGGCATGTGGCCTGCAAGACTCAAGGATGGCCAGTCCCTGATGACCATGAGCCGAGTCCCTTGGAGGAATGAAAGCCAGAAGCCTGGCAGAGGACTAGGTGATAGGGATGGAAGAAGAGATCGTTGGGACCAACTGCTCTGCCTTGCAGTTTGGTTGTGAACGGGGTGTGAGTTGAGGTTGAGGACATGGCATCAAGGGAAGGATTTATTTATTTATCTGAGAGAGAGAGAGAAATTTGTTTTCCACTTATTCATGCATTCATTGGTTGCTTCTTTTTTTTTTTTAATATATTTTATTGATTTTTTTTACAGAGAGGAAGAGAGAGGGATAGAGAGTTAGAAACATCAATGAGAAAGAAACATCGATCAACTGCTTCTTGCACACTCCCCACTGGGGATGTGCATGCAACCAAGGTACATGCCCTTGACCAGAATCGAACCTGGGACCCTTGAGTCCGCAGGCCGACGCTCTATCCACTGAGCCAAACCGGTTAGGGCTTGGTTGCTTCTTATATGTGACCTGAGCGGGATTGAACCTGTAACCTTGGCATATCGGGCCAAGGAGGCTTTTACATGAGAGAAGCTTGGGTGTGTTTACGTGTTGATGGGAATCAGCCAGTAGAGAGGGGTGCTCTGGTTACCTATTGCCGTGTAACAAACCACCCCAAACAAATGTTTAGAACAACCACCATTTATTAGCTTTCATGATTCTTGGATTGCCTGGCTCAGCTTGCTCACCTGGGCTGTAGTCACCTGTAGGTCTGACTAGAGCATCAGGATGGCCCCTCGCATGGCTGGCAGCAGGTGCTGGCTGTTGGCCGGGAGCTCGGTTGGGGCTGCTGCCCGGAGCTTCTTGGTTCTCCTCCATGTGGCCTTCTTTACTGCATAACAGCTAGAGTCAACAGGGAGTATTTCAAATACCCACCCCAAAGCAGAGGCTCCAGATTTGTGTAATTTTAGTTTAATTGAGAGGGGGAAGAGAGAGAGAGAGAGAGAGAGAGAGAGAGAGAGAGAGAGAGAGAGAGAGAGAGAGAGAGATTGGTTGTTGTTCCACTCATTTATGATTCATTGGTTGACTCTTGTGTGTGTCCTGACCAGAGACGGAACCCACAGCCTTCGTGTATCAGGACTACGCTCTAAGCAAGTGAGCTTCCTCGCCAGGGCTCTGCTGCAGATATCTTAGGATCCGGTCTCATAAGTTACGCAGTGTCACTTCCACCACATCCTACAAATCAAAGCAAATCACAGGTACTCCGATGCAAGGGAGGGAGGATATTCCAGCTCTTGATGGGAGGTGCTGCTAAGATTTGGGCAATCATTAGCACATAGCATAGGAGAAGGTGAAGCCATAAAGATAATTGATGGTTCCATCAAAAAAGTGACAGTACTTGGGGCTCAAGGCACATGTGGTAGGATTGGCCTGAGAGAGAAGGCCTGGAAGTGGGGTTCTGGGAGGGTAGGGCCATCTTATATTTTATCCAGAAGATCTGAGCAGGTCAACAACTGCAACGTTCTGGGTCGTTTAAACCACTTCAATTTTTTCCTTCTCTCTTTTGTAGGATAGGTAGTAAGTAGAGAGAAGCTCTCAAGAACAAGACATTATTAAAAGCTAATTTGTGGCCTGAATTCTCTCAATGACCCTATGAGGTAAATTGAAATTAATGCCATGACACCCATTTTACAGGTAAAGCAACTGAGGCTCAACAAATCTCTTTCTCTGATTGCTTATAAAAATATATTTGCTCTCTCCTATCTGAGGAGCACATAGATGTCTTAACAACTCCTTAGGGAAGGGGATCCATATGGAGATGGAGTGGAATTCTCATCCTAGGAGGGAGAGGAAACAGGGATGGAGCATCAGCTTGGGCTCTGGCACCTGAAAGGTTCTAGGGATGGGGCCTGGGGCTGTGAGGTCCAAGGAGGATAGGGGAGGAAGGAGGAACCATGGGCTGGTGACCACCACTCCTGCCACCCTAATCATGCACCAGTGATATTAATAAAAATAATTTATGTCATGTGACTGCTTTTTAACTAGCTGCTTTCAAGACTTAAGGCCAGGATTATAAAAGGCATGCATTTATAAATTATTAGCCCAGGCTCATAAGCACATATACTTTGGGGAACACTTTGGTAGCACTTTAAATTAATTTATTGTCATTCATTCCAGCTGTCTGTGATGTAAACCTTCAGCTATAAATTTGTACCATCATCTGACACACCATTAACTAAGGTGCTGCCCAAGCCAGAGCACACAATAAAACATTTGAATACAATTTCTGTAGGGACCTACATCTCTGCCCCCTCTCCCCTTCTTGCCTCTCCCCTTCCCTCCTCTCCCCTCTGCTCCCTTTTCCCCCTCCCCACCCCTCCATCCTCCTCTCCCTTTTTCCCTCTCCTTCCCTTCCCTCTTCTCCCTTTCCCACCCCTCTGCTCCCTATCTTTCCTTCCCACCCTTTCCCTCCCCTCCCCTCCCTTCCTCTGCTCTCCCCTCCTCTTCTCCCGCCTCCCCACCCTCTCCCCTCCCTTTCTCCTCCCTCCCCACTCTCTCCTCCCTTTCTCCTCCCTCTCCACCCTCTCCCATCTCTTTTCCTCCCTCCCCTGCTCTGCCCTCCCCTCCTTTCTCCCCTATCCTCCCCTTCTCTCCTCCCCTCCCCTCCCTT